>BGPR01011973.1:0-46614 GCA_013235015.1 Araneus ventricosus
ATTATTATTACCTAAATGTGTTTTTATAAATACGTAAAGAAATAACAACACCATTTACCCAAAGTAAGACTTTAATGTGATACGCCAATGCCTAGACAAAGTTTTTATAATGGAAATGAGATTCTCCACTTTTTATTGCATAAATATTTTATTGATATGCATGTTGACATTTAAAAGCACTTTATAAATACTTGTCCTTATGTCCTTGTCCAAATTATAATGGATTTTTACTGCTTATATAAAACACTTGAAATACAAAACTGTTAGCTTTACTCAATAAATTAGCTTTCCAAATTTGCATAATTTTACAGTCTAGCTTTCAAAAACTTATAACACGAATTTTAGTAAGATCATTATGGGTTACTGAAATTTAAATTATATTTATTCCTTGAATAGTTTGCAAATAATATTATTTTTTTAAAGATGAATTTCATTTTTCAGAATAAAAGAAGTCACTGAAATTTTAAGATAAGGATATTTATTTAAAATATGGAAGTGATTATTTGCAGGTACTGTATCTGCGAATGAAACGTTATATGCAGGTACATTGTACCTACGGATGAAACGTTATTTGCAGGTATACTGTACCTATGGATTACTTTCAGGTTTTGCTAAATTTAGTATGCTTCTGTAGAAATTTTAAAATGTTTTTTTTGTACTTGAAACGTTCTTTTTGTATTTATGAGATTATTAAAAGAAATATTAATGCTATTTGTGATAATTTTCAGTATCTCATCGGAGACATGCGACGTTTTCTTTTACACATTTAATTTGGTTTGGACAGCTGATTTCTAATTCATTTTATTGAATTTGGTAGAGAAAATATATTTACTGATTTTTTCCAGCCATGAAATTAGACCTCATGGCAAATCATTAATAGAAACCAAATTTCTGATCCTGATGAGTTCTAACACCCGAAAGATGTTTTACGAAATCTTAAACTTCCCTTTGCAGATGAAAGTCAATACTTTGAAAATGCTATAATCTCATTTACAAAATGCAAATCTACATGGAAGAAAATGCAGAATTAGCAGTCATTAAAAATTTTAACAAACTGTGAGAGGCTAAGGAAAGAAACTAAATGACCCCGTACCGTTGCACGGCATGGCTGAGTGACATGTTCGAAAAGCGTCCGACTGCTGACTGAAAAGTTATGGGTTCGAATCCGGACAGCAAGTTGGGAGCAATTTTTTGTACTCGCAACTATTTAAACAATCTGTTTAAGAATTTGAATTTTCACAAATTATGTTTGAAACCGATGCCTATAAATTCAATATTTTATTCGAGTTTGCTCTTTTTTTCCTAAACCTTGTTAATTTTCAAGCATACTTTAAATAACTATATTCTTTCTCCCTTTCCGCTACTCAGCGCTTGCATGTGATTTAAATTGAAAAATGTATGAATATTTGCTTCGAGGTCTCTTTAATTACTCCTATAGAAGAAAAATAAATTGAACAGAATGTACACTGCCTAATAAATAATGTTTGATCCAAAGATACAGTACCTTCTAATCCCATTTTCCAAAAATAGGTAGAATTCGATAATAAACAGCATCTCTCTACTTCAGTTTTTAACAATGAATTAAAAAGAAACTATAAAATATTTGTAGAAATGAGGGAACGGTTTGAATGTAAGTCCAGCAATGAGAAATAATGTCTAGAATTATATTTAAAAATCTTTTTTTAAATTACTAAGATTAGAGAAAAAAATTTACAACTCATTAATTATTGTTACACAGTGAATAATATTTTATCCGCAGATATTTTACCCGTTGCAACTAATTCAACTTTATCTGGTATAACTAACAAAGTCTATGAGTCAAGAACTCAAAAAGGAAGCCAATAGCACGCAATGTTCGTCAGGCAGTCACCCTCCCAGGTACTAACCGCGTCCGATGCTACTTAATTAGGGTGATCGGGCAAGAACCGGACGTTGGCGAAATGTACCTGTAAATAATGGTTTATTCACAGGTACTGTACCTGCAAATAACGTTTTATCCGCATGTACAGTACTTGCAAATAACGCCATCCTACCCTTAACCCACAAGCAATTATTTGCACAGATGTTGAGTGTTGCTTGAAACAAAAGGCAATAATTATAATTAAGAAGTAAATATAGAATCCAATCCTTGTATCTTCAAGCATTGGAAAATTATTTACAATAGCTACCTGTTTTCGAATACACTCTTAGGCATTTCTGAAGCTTGAAGGTCATACTTTTCAGTCTAATGTTTTCAAATACTATATCTGTTGTAAAGCTTTTCCATGTTGACTAGGCATTAGCTATTATTGGTATGCGATATTGTGCATTACTGAACCAATATCGTAGAAAATTTGTACAATATCCCTGTGATACTTGGGGTGAGGCCAATGCCTAAATTCGGTTTCAAACCTACACTATTATATCGATAAACTAAAGCTAATTTTCTACAATTCTCAACAATGCCAAACAAGGTAATTCTTCAAATATTTATATTTGGTTTTTCTTTCAAATTACTTGAAAAATATGTCATTGTGCTTCACATTTGTTTTCAATTTCAGAGTTATAATTTATATCTCAATCTCTATATATAAAACGCTAAGGTGCGTGGCGCAAGAAAGGGGTTATTTTCTTTTTTGCCGATGGCAACGAACAGTTTGTTAACAAAACAAAACTGGTAACCACCACCATACTTGGAGTAACTTCACAAGAGTATCCTGCTAATATATTCTTTCTGGTGTAAAACAACTTTTTCTCTCAAAAAATGAGTTTAAGAGGTAGAGTTCACAATATTTTTTACGATATAATGAAACTTCGGATGAAATGATTCAAAGAGATCAGTGTTACGATTTGTTTCGTGATTAGATTAAATATTTTTAACCAAAATATAAAAAAGGAGAAAGATATCATGCATGAATATAAAAATAAGAATGAATAATTTCAGGTATGAATAACGTGAGTTACTCTTTAGAACAGGGAACTAAAAAATTTATTTATGTTGATACATAAAGAGACAATCATTAACATTAGCTTATAATGTACTGCAGATGATGATAAGATGATAATACTGCAGATTATAAGGGGTCCCCTTTTTAAAGTAAAAATGCTGATCAACATGTGCTAACAGAATGTCAAAAAAATAACACATACATTATTGAATTAAACTGAAAATTAATAATACTATTGTGATGTCGTGGCCCAGTGTTCGGGGTCTGTTCAGAGATAAACAGACTTAAAGAAGTCACAGAATTTCAGCATTTTGAATTTAATAAACTTCTTGAATAAATTGCTATTTTACAGATCATCATACAGGTGGTATATACAATTGAAGAATGAAGATAAACAAGTCCCGGATATAGATCGCGAGAGTCAATAATAAGCGTAACTTGACTTCGTCGAAGTTACCAACTGTGAGTATACACGGAGATGCAACTTTATCGTAAAGTTCAGGAACTATGAGAGTTCAGCAGTCTGTAGTAACTCAGAGCGAGTTATGGAAAACACCGAGGATCGGGATATGACAACAAGGTCGTAAGAACGCTCGAAGAATGCAGCAATCCACCACAGGGATGCTACTAGCCAGGTTTGACTAATTATTAATCAGGATGAGTAAGAAAGATACCGAGGGTCGGTATACAACATCGAGGTCTTAATGGACGCTCGATAGAATGCAGTCCACGAAAGGGACTAGTCTATCCAAGGTTTTGGCTAACACGGGATCAAAAATACGCCCGTTTCGTCTAAGTATGCACTCTTCCTCCCTTCTTAGACACCTTACCTTCAGATGACAGGGGAGTGGCTGATGAATTATTTCTCGCTGATCTGTCTTCCAGCTGGACAAATCACCCAACCGCAGTCGTGTGTCTTCCTCCATGGTGTTAGTTGGAAGCGGTCAACTCTTGACCGGAGGTCTTTGTCGGCTACACGCGGGAGGCCTGCTCCAAACGGTTCCGCACTCACTCCCTGGACCCCTCTAGGCTTGCGTAAGGCCAGGGAGTTTTATTACCCACTTCGTTTTTCTTGCGTTGCTCCTGGGACATCGCTGTGTGGTCTTTTCTGTCGTAGGAAAAAGGTAGGGGAGACGTAACACTATCTAGGAATAATATTTCTCGAGTAAATATTACATAAACTGTATGGAAGACGTTTTTTTATCATTTAAAGTCTTATGATACATTTAGGCACACTTCAGAAGTCGTGAGACAACATTTGCCCTTGTTTAATAGTCCTTAAACTTTTCCAGATCATTATCAAAGGAGTAAAAAAATATGATCCAATAATTGACTTTTATTCTTAGTTATGAAAAAAGCAAAATTAATACAAGTGATAAAATGAAAAACTCTTATCTGATGCACTCTTTACGGTGCCGGAGAGCTCCGAATGGGTCGGATTCCTCATTGTGAGGTTTTTCAGAAATCTTGGAGGCATCAATTCATGTCCCCTCATATTCAATGGCTCGGACACGTTTCTTTCGCCCACTTGATAAAATGGGCGT
The DNA here is from genome assembly GCA_013235015.1 of Araneus ventricosus. Taxonomy (NCBI): domain Eukaryota; kingdom Metazoa; phylum Arthropoda; class Arachnida; order Araneae; family Araneidae; genus Araneus; species Araneus ventricosus. Next base: position 4,472 of record BGPR01011973.1, read on the forward strand.
AATATCACACAAGTCCGCTCATTATTTTATGAATACAGTATTAATCCAGACGGAGAACATTACACGAACGAGGCATTCACACACTCTTCATTGCGAAACTGAGCAATTGCGAAAACTGAGCAATTGCAATTCGAACAGTCCGCACCGGAACAAAGGATGGGTGCCATTTTTTTGTTTATTATCCAGCAGCGCGTCTGAAATTTTTTAAGTGGAAGGGATCTCACCCCTCTCCACATCCCGGCCTTGCGTCACAGAAAAACAATCCCCTTTGATTGGATGAGAATGTTACTAAGGGCTAATTTTTGAAGGTTTCATCACTCGAACTGACGGAGAAAAAGTCACACTGGCTGTCGGGGTGCACGTAGGCCCAAAGCGACAATCTTGCACCAGGATATGAAAAGGAAAAACATCTCGTATAGCATACAATATAACGATCAGTTAAAAATGAAGCAGCTGGGCTTAGGTGAGAGAACGTTTGGGTCAACGTCAAAATAAGTCAGCGGCAGGGCTTTTCTAAAAAGTTTATTCAAAAACTGGCAAATAAATTTTATCAAACCCTGCTCTCCATCTAAAACTCAGCAATCTCTAAAATTCCAAACTACGATATAAATGACAGTCGAAATCGCAAAACCCCTGTTTCACGGCCTGTCTGTGCGTTCTGAAAGCATAGGCACCAAGACATCGCCCCCCTAGCCCAACGTCGCTAGTTCGATTCTTGAGTGATAAAAAATTTTCCCCAAGTGTTTTTACTCACTAACGTTACCGTCTTCTGTCTCCCAGGGTTATTTCATCATTTTAGTATCTCCTTAATGGATTTATTTTTAATGCTTGATTATTGAAAACTTTCAAAAAATCTTTACACATTTTTCTTTCTGATTTTATTTATAAATAAATTATATTCATCAAGCCTTATTTGTCAGATTTACGGGGGCTGCGGCCCCAATGGACCGTAATCTCTCTCAACAACTACGGAATGCATGGTGCACGATTGAAATGGGCGGATAACAGTGCGCAGATGGTCGGCACGGTATCAGCTAGTTATAGTAATAACATAAAAGTAATTTGATTTTAAAAATGGGACAATCAATAAATTCTCGTTAAAATAATCACTTACAGAGAAAAAAAAAATTGTATACGCTCATGCGTGCTTTATTACATCCTTAGTCTCAGGACATTATAAGATTATGTGAAACCTAAATTACTCTGATGTATTGAAGGTACAGAATACAAGAATTTAAGAATTAGAGAATATATATGTAGGAACTGTATTTTCCCAGTCTAGCTTAAAAGCCTAAGTTTAATTCCTTCCTAATAATAATTTCTCACTTTCCGTACAAGCGCATTTGAATATTGTGGTGTTAGCTGAAAGTTACCGCATGATAACAATCACGCGCTTTCTCACGGTAATCACGTGATGCTCTTCGTTAAAAACTGAGTGTAATGTTTTAATCGGGGGAGATGACTTTTTGAAATCCAACGGAACAGTCATGCGGTAGCTGAGCATTTGGCAGCTACGGAGTTTTTCCCTGTCAGCATGGCGGCGATGGGCGATGGCTGTACTGTACTGTAATGTAACCTATAACTAAAATGTAACTCTAATTAAACCCTTTAACGAAGTATAAGTTGATAACTTAAGTAAGTAACAACCCTAAATCCTTCTTGTTTAAAATGTAAATAATACCGGTGTAAATACTTTTCTCATTTCATATTACGTTGTTTTAATGAATAATAATTTAGTTTTTAATTCCAGTTTCTCATCCTTTATCTTTGGTGCATTTCCCCCTAGAGTGCCCATAAGATAACGCTTTTTCTACAATTTCTGGCGGCTCAGGCCGTAATCATAATAATTTCTACAATTTTTGGTTGCTCATGCCGGGATTATTTCCCATGCAACCCGAATTTCTACATATAATACAAAGACAAAACGGAAGAAACAAATTAAACTGAAATTAATTGAATAAATTTTTTCGAATGGTCAGTTTTCTACTCTTGCCATATCCAGCATAGTAGTGTGAAATAGCCTTAAATTTAGTGAAAAGTAAAATGAAAAAGAGTCCCTCACATCTATATATTTGATATCTGTTATAAAAATCATAATAAATGAAATAAAATTTGTAAAATCAAACCTAATTTTTTAAATATTAGTTTTTCATATGTTTACTTTTATTTTTAAAGGCTACATATGAAATACAAATGAACATATAATAACAACAGACGCAAACAAATGTGCAGACAAAATAACCCAAATCAGTTATAATGTTGCTCATGGCCATCGCTAAAATCAAATAACCTTTTGAATTCAAGTGATATTTTAAGTTGAAACTCTTGGAATGCGTAATACAAGATAATGATTTCCACCTACTGCTGCAAAATCTAATAGAATATTGGGTTAATCATTCTAAGATTGGACTGCACTTAAGCTTAGAATTTTAGATGACCTGCTTTCGTTTAACTGAAAACTAATTTTCTGCCAATTAGTCTTCGTTTCGAAACAGTTAACTCGCCCAAACCGGGAAATGTTTCACATAGTTGAGCACTGATCTATTCCTAATTCTACTCAAATTAAAAGTGCAATAGTTTGTAGTTGTGTAGGCTCTTTTAGGATCGCTCGAACTAATTTTAGAGGTTTGTTCCATCACGTGTAATGGTCTTCAGATAATTAACAATTTTAATTTAGCAGGCATAGGGGATGGTGTCGACAGAGCTCAGGCGATGCAAAATTTATATTTAGAATGGAGTTGCTATGGATTCCCTAGTTAGAGAAAAGATGGATATGTTATATGTAAAAATGAGAATAATGATTACGAATGTTTAAATTTGCTAAGATCATTTTAAATATTTTTTCCAATATTGATGTTCTGTTAAGGCTAAATGAGTTTTGAGTTCTTAGCAAGAAATTATGCTGCATGCCATATAAAAGTCATCATCTGACATTAAGACTCTTGTGGTTGATTAACTAGTTTGTTAATTGACTGTCTGATTTTGAGAAAACACGAAGGATAATATGGAAGGACTGAGTAAGTTAATTTTGTGGGGGACGTGTGACCGTTTAGAGACTGGATAGAGATCAATTGAATCTAATTTTAAACAATTATTATGTCAATCCAAACGAATAGACAGCACCACCATAGCAGTAGTTTTCTTGTAGTCCTATAATCAATTTTTAAAATAATGTCCAAGCAAAAATAAAAAAAATAGCATAAATGACCGTTTGTACTTAAAGTAAGTCATAATTATTAAAAATAGATGTAGCTACCTGTTTTGCTGACGAAAACGAAATAAGTGGAATTATCTCTTTGAAAAATTCACTCCCTTATTAAATTCTTATAGCCGTCCGGTGTATCTGAATGACAGTCGCTGCGACAGCTCGGGTGCTGAGGCCGGAGTCCTAATGGCCATCACCGGCCATAGTTCCGATCCCTCTCGTAGGAGGCACGAACTATACCGGCAGAGGGCAAGACCCAGCCATTATTGCACCCACAGGGGAAGTGAGACCCAGGCTACTTATCCGGAGGCTTCTCATCCATGTACTCGTAGTGCCCCCCAGGTGGGATCTCTTTTATTAAAAGTTGCCGGTGAAAGAGGTGATTTACAAGCTTACAAAAGTATTTTAGTACGCCAATTGTAAGAAGATGCGGATGTAAGCAAATCTCAGATTTCTGCAAAAAGCATTAATATTATTGAACAGATATAAAATAATCGAATAGAAGCTATTTTTTAATTCTATAAGAAAAAGGACATTAGAGATGGAAACACGATGTTTAATAAATATTTTTCTAAAATCGTTAATTCTACATCGTATTTATACGAAACATTTTGTTGGTAATTTCTTGTGTGCGAAAACATTTTAAATTAATAAATCAACAAAGGTACAACTGGGAGGATTATATTATAGACGTGGTGAACTTCCAATTTGAAGTTCACAAAATAACCATTTCTTCCTTTTTCCACATATCAATTTATTTTTTGCAAAAGGTTTCGTGATAGCCTCAGTAATTTAAATTCATTGTTGAAAAACTTGGTATTTTTAAAGTAAAATAATCCAGGTTTCCTCTTTCTTTCTTATATTTATTTAACCTCAGAACTTGAAGAACAATTCGCAGATAAAAGATATACAATGTGACATTACAAAATGGCAAACATGGCGTATCGATGTAAGTAACAAATGATGACTTCACAGATTGTTTTACTAAATAAATTTGAAAATCAAAGATTTTAGTATGAGCCATGATCAGCATCATTTCTGGATTCCATTTTGCTGTGCAAAATAAATAAAAAAATCATTTTATAAGGAGAAGTTTAAAAAACAGTTTCATTAGTGAGGTAAAAAGTAATTTTTAAATTTTAATTATTTTCATTTTTAAGTCCTAATTTTAGAATTAATTATTTCGAATATTATGGAATTTTGAAATCAATTTGTTCTGAAACTCACTATCAGGTGGCGCCATTTGTTTGGAAGAAAAATTGAATTGCATTAATGGACTAACTCATAATTAAGAATAGAAAATATTAAAATAACGTATTATCATCTAGAATACATAAGAGCAGAAAATTTCAAAATTCTATCACATGAAGAAGTGATTGAAAAATACCATTACAAAATGCTACTTTTAGGAACATGATACACGCCAAATTTTTAAAAAAGCGTATGGTTTACAGTTCCGGGATTATAAAAATTAGAAAGCGCAACAAATTTTCTTTTTCTGTTCATATGTATAATTTAGTTTTAAGAAAGCTATTCAATAAGTTTCTACTAAAATAGTTTTACTATTAAACTCTCATTTTTCAATGAATATAAGACAAAAATCCCTTCCGTAGACGTCCCGACACATAAAATTCAAAATAATATTTACTGAAACTCAAGCAATTTTTAAACAAATTGTATTTTTTTTTCAGTATTAACTAGGTTAAAGTCTCTAGTTGAGGTCTAACCTAACATTTTTAAAAAATTTATTTTCACTTAATTATTTTTTACATTTTATCCCCTGTCAAATACGTCTCCCTCCGTTCACAAAGAAAATAAATTTAAAAAATATCACAATGGCAGCTCATGTCAATTATCATGAAAGAGTTTATAAGAGAGGCAGACATTGTTCTTTAAGGAAAATTTTTCGTTCTATTGCGAATTTATTGAATATATTCCAATTAGAGCTTGGTAAAGTTCTTAGCATCCACTCCGTGGACATCATAAATAATTTTAGAAAAATCTAATTTGTAATTAAAATACAAAATTTTGATAGGTTTACTATCGAATTTAATAAAAATAAAAGTACCACTTTAGCCACTGAAATACACCTTTCCTACACGTAAACACCACCCTCTGTGTACACATCATCTCCACAGAGAGGATTGCATTGTCAATGAAAGAGACAAAATCTCAAAAATCATGATACAGTTAGATAAATTAAAATAATATCAATCAAAAGTTCTTTGGTAGATATTTTTTATGAAATTTAGTGATTTTCTTTTGTGTTTTTAAAAAATTCAAATTGAAATTATTTTCTTGAAAAGAATTAAGGTAATCAACTCATATAGAATATTTATAACATTTAAGCTTCAGTAATGAATAAAAATCATTTTAATAGCTAAATTTTTATAAAAAAATGGGAATATCAAAAATTAAAAGACAAAGTAGTCAGATGCTCAAAATCAGAAGAGAAGAGAGTAGAAAAACTTAATACGAGACTTACTGGATTGTTTATTAATAAATAAATATATGACATTCCTTTTTATAGTATATAATTGATTACTCTCCACGAAAATGTTGACTATCATTTATTTGAAATTGTTTGTAAATATTATTTGACTAATGCACAGTCAGTGTCATTATTTAAAAATTGCTATTTATTTTAAAATGTTATCTTGAACTGGTTTTTGATAACAAATTTTATTATTTAAATATAAGTATTAAACCAAATCTGCCCAATAATTAGTCAATTATGCTTTCGTTTAAAATGTAACAGTCCGTAGATTATCATGTCTCCTTCGTAGACAGATAAAAAATTTTAAAACTAAAACAAAACACTGAAAAATAAAATAGAAAACTTGACCAATAATACAAGGTTATTTATTAAGCTGAAATAGAAACATCCTTGCAATTTTTAAGATTTTTTTACATACTTTTGTAAAATAAAATTTAATTTAGCTATTTGTACCTTCTTCACGAGAATAACCTGTATAAGGATAAATGAAATTTATATTAGACAAATATCTGAACTCCATCCTAAATTTATGGTACAAAATAAATAATTAAAATAAGAAGAATTTGAACTGTATAGTAAGTAGTTATTCCGAAGGCTTTTATTTATTAGAAAAAATATTCTTACTTTAATCGTATTCTTATAATTAATATTGTTTTTTTTGTCTAGATTGTTGTTAGATTATTGTTGTCTAGATTTTATCTTTAAAGTAGCTTTAAAGTTTAGTTTCTTCAATCTGTGTGCGATGTGTGCCAAAACTCCATTCTGAGGAGCACAAAACATACTGAATATGTTCTGCTTTGGGTTTTCTAGCGCATTACGCCGAGAAAGGAGAACAATGTGAAGGGTGATGAAACGTAGTGCCATACGTTAATCCTGAACGCAAAGAACAATCGATGTAATTATGCCATAATACTCACCAAAGAAACCTAAATAAGCTCTTGAAACACTGTCTGCCAGGAAGGCTACGGAAGCAGTACTTTGAGGCGTTAACGGAGTACTGCTAGTAGAGCTCATGTAATATGGATCGGCCGTCAATTTTGCCCAGTGTGAAATGTTACGGAAACTCAGACCATCCATCAAAAAAAGCATCAGGGCATTTTGAAATTAAACTTGATTAACGATAATATTCATCCGGATATCGCTAGCCGCAATATTAGTTTGTTTTATCATTTCACTTTTTTCCCAGATTTGGCACCGAGTGACTACTACCTCTTCATACACGTGAAGCAGTGACTTGCGCCAATTAGGCGATAAAAATGCGTTACGCGATACAGTTACAGCGCGACGTCATTCCATGGTGGCAAATTCTTTTGGAGAAGGAATTTCAAGCCTTGTAAAATTGATACAATTATCTCAATTTAAAAGGCAATTATGTCGAAAAGTTACGTGCTGTTGTAATTTTCTGATGCGTATAATAAAAGTTCAATATATAAGCGCGTCTATTCCTGATAACCAAAATGATATTATTTACCAAATCACCCTCGGAAATGTTTAATTTTAGTAATAAATAGTTTTTTAGAGTTGAAAGCACTTAATTTTGAGGTAAAAGGTATCTTAAAGTGTAAGTAACAATAAATTTATAAATATTAAATTTATTTAAAAATATTATATTTTTGGCAACTGCAAGGACTGAAATAGAAATAAAATAATCTGAAGGATGTTCATACTTACAGCTTATTATCTTCACTAGTTTGTAACTAGTTAATTACATGGAAGCAGAATCTAGTAGTTGATTTGGAAAAATCCTTTAAGTGTTGAATACACGTTAATTAAAATCTCTTATCCAGTGTTAACATATTTGGAATCACTGTGCCGTATGCCAAAACAGGTTTTACCAGACGTTAGTCTTGAAAACTAGGCCTCTAAACAATTCGGTTTCTTGGCATGCGGTATACAGCTCAAGAAGCCTGTAATCAATCTATTGCAACTTTCTGTTCTTTGAAGAGTAAGACAGCTGTTTACCAGGAGGATGATTAATGGCTCGACTAAAACTTTGTTGCGTTGTGAAACTGAAACGTTTCGTTAGAAGAAAGCTGATTGTATAGAGCATCAGCGATGGATATGCATTTACTTATGCGGGTAATGATAGGAAAAGTAAGATCTTTGATTGAACTATTCTCTGTATTTTGATGACCTAATTTCAGAACTTCACAGTTGTAGATTGTGATTAGGGTGAAGTGGGTACCGATTTTACAACATGGCAAATTAAAAGTTTCTGCTAGCTATAATTTTCCTCTTTTATACTATTGTAATATGTCAAAATGTATGGTGGACTTCATCCTCTAAACTGGTATAAGAAACTTCTTTGAACTAATTACGTGCTTTGGTTTAAAGATTAATTTTTTTATGCCTAATAACATTTTCCAAGTTCCACATCTCCTCGGGATAAATGGGCATTCACCCTCTAAAATTTAGAAACATTAAAGAGAAAAATTATTTTAGTATCTGGAGTGTTCTGTATTATTGAAAAAAATTTAAATATTGTTTACACGGTTAAAAAGTAAAAACCTTAATATTTTTATTTCAGTAATAAGTGAGAGGGATACTGACCTCTACCTCAGCAGTAGAATGAGAGCGTCTTAAATACACTCAAATGACTTCTAATGAGACATTTATATAATATTATATAATCATATTTCAATTATTGTGTGTACGTGTCTATAAGTGTGCGTGTTTTTATGCGTTTGAGTGAAACAGCAGGAAATAAAATGACTTTTATTATAACTGTATTTATTGAAATTTTTAAAATCGACGTATAAAGTTCTTTCCAATGTTAGCTAAACATTCATAAATAAATATCAAATTTATTAACAAAATCTTTAAAAGAATTTTTTAAACTAAATTAAACAGCAAAAAATGTAAAGTTACTTAATGGAAAGCATGAAAAAACAAAATTTATTTCTTCGGAACAATGTCAACAGTTATTAAAGATTACGATAAGAAGCTCAGTTAAGTGAATCAAAAGGGAATGCCGATATTACTTAATAATAAGGAGTAAATGGGGGCACTGTAGGTAAACATTTCCCTAAGCCCTTCATACGCAGTCGCTCTTAATTAATTCTGCAAACTGCAAATTTTAAAGTAATTTAGTTATTTTTATTGTAATTGTAAAATAAGTGTGTGTAATATAAAATTAAACACTCCAAAATAAATTGAATCGGGTAGTGTTTCTAGTTGTAAATAGAAAACTTACTTCCTTTTATGAAATCAACTTTCTTCCAAACTGCTCTAGAGCGACTAGCGATCTGACCGTTGTTTTGGAGGGACGACATATCGAGTGTTGCCAATATGTAGTTTGGAAATTTCTTTAATCCATATGTTAAAAACATTAAGGAATGTCCAGTTACCTCGTGTACCCTGTTTCCCCAACCTATCTTATGTTTTGTACCTTCTTATACATGAAGTTGGTAAAATAGTATTGACAAATAATACGATATTTGTACACTAGTGGAGGAGATCTGCTGGACATCGTTTTGGGAAATGTTTTAATTATTCATGTTACGTTTTAAAGCTACAATTAGTTTTAAAGAGCAATTAGTTATTGATTTTTAAAATCATATTAGATCTTATAGGTCATGATGTAGAACTTCTCTATTATACCTCGCCAGTTTCTACAGCAAATTTGTTAGCTTCAGCTAATATTTTTAATATATAGAGTCGAAAAATGTTCATATCTGATGTAGAAAAGAATTTTAGAAAAACCCGTTCTAAAAACTTCATTTAACTAAATCATTCATGCAGAAATAGCTTCTGGCTATAAATTTTCTTATCTAATGTCGTAGAATTTTGAAAGAATAAATGTAAATCTGAATATGTTGCAATCTTTATATTACAATTTTAGACGCTTTTTAAACGTACAAAGTGTGCCATAAGAAGCATCTACCATCCTCTCCATTATTCAGTTCTTTCCTAATGACTTTAGAGTAAAAGAAGTGTTGGACAAGATGGATTTCATTAAAAATGTTTCACCAGAAATGGAAGTGACACTGTCTCCTAATAATTCGCTGGCTTTTCTCACTAATGGATCCAAACGACAAGAACCCCTTTTCAAATATTTATTCTTGGGCTGCTAAACTGGAACTGTACTCCAGAAACAACTAAAGCAGATTAGTGGACGATTACGACCGTTTTTTCTTTCGCTGTCGGAATGATTTTTCTGCGGAAAAAGGCGTTTGTGCTCCATGGCCTCTCCTCAGGTAAAAGGTTTTTTTTCAGCAGCTATTCACTGCATAAAAACTTTTCTGAGCCTTGTTTGGTATGCGAGATGGCCTACTATAAATAGGATGGTGAATCAGACTACCACACAAGATTACATTCCTATACAGGATGTTTTAAAATTTGCGGCCGTTGCGTTAGAAGGTGATAGAAGACAACTAAAGAAGCTCAAATCACCACACAATGTATGCTCGGAACTCGACCGGTGGGACCGCTTTCTAGCCATTTGCCCCATGTTATCATTTTAAAACGATAACTTAAGTAATTTTTAATTGGATTTGAAACGCTGATTGGATTGATAACGCTGGAATTCATTGGATGGTAATATGTCGTAGGAAGGGCGTAGAGAATGCAACAGGGTTGAAAATCAATTTCAAACCTTACTTCTCAGCAACTCTAGCTATCAATAAGTTTTCAAACAAAAATTGTTCATTACGATGAGGTGAGGTTTTTTTCTTTCTTGAATTTTAGCAGTCTGTAATGGGCAATTGAAAATTTCAAACCCCCATCACCCTTTCAGGTGGTTGGCTCATCTTCGAACTCGTCTGAGATTTTAACCCCTACAACGTATCACTCACCAGTTGAAATCCAACAAGAATTATTATAGTTATCGTATTGACAAGATAACATAGGACAGAACGCTGGAAAGCGCCCTCTAACATTTCACCGGCCGAGTTCTGAGCTTACATTGCATGAGGAGTTTTGCTTGTCTGGTTGTGCTTTGTCATATCCTAAACTAACTAAACAAGTTTTGAAACTCCCTGTATATTTTTTTCTGGTTACAATTGCACTTGAAAACTTGCGTTCTTTCAAATAACAAAAGAGACAAAATTACTTTAGCTTTAAAATTCCAAGCAAGAGATATGCATTTAGCAGCTGGGCCGGATTACTAAATAGGCAAAGTAGGCAAGTGGTAGGCCAAAACAGTTGGAAGCCCCAAGGTGGTATTTTCAAGGTAATCTAATTTTGTGCCTAAATTTTATTTACAAGGTCCATGTACTCAAACATATTCAAATTAAAATTAAGCACTGCTTAAATTTCAAAACATTATTCTTCGAATTTTTTCCATGTTTTAAAATTTGCTCACAGACCAATGTGGTTCAATTTTTTTCGTAGTTGGCTTAAGTCAACACATCTGGAAATCTTTGTATCAGAGTATTAAGTTATCAGAAATATTTTGTAAATTTTTAAATGTGAAATTTATGTTTAATATTGGTTTTAAATTTAAATTTTATACAAACTATTTAAATTTTTTTAATAATAAAATCAACTCTCTTGATCGTGAAAATTGATAATGAATGAAATGAATGCAATTGAAATGTTTTATTATTTCAGCTTCTCGTAATATTTGTTACTTAATGTTACTGCATGTATATAATTCAAATCAATAAAAAATGTCTTGTTTTAGAAATTTGGGAGGGTAAAGTGGCCCGCGAAACTGACATTGCCTAAGGGCCATTGAAGGGCTTAATCTGGCACTGTTAGCAGCTGTTGAAGATAATCCAATTAAAGTGAAAAAAACTGAAGTCAATAAATAATGACATTTTCAAACGGTTTACAAACAGGCAGAAAAATATTGATGCATAAGCCGATTTATTTTCTGTGAAAACTTTATGGATTTAACGATTTCGAATAAATAAAATTTAAAGAAAGCATGTGTAAGAGGCTGAACGACAAAGACGCACATTCATTTACAAAATAGATTACGCAGCCTAGCAAGAATATTGTACAAATACTAACGTATGTAAACAAGTAATGAGCCCGAAAGTAAACACGAATATTAATATAAGTAAAGGTTACAAGATTCAAATTATTATTACTAAAAGATTCGCAGTTTATAATCTCTTCTAACAGACAAAAATAACAACTCACAACTAATCCCAGCCACTACATTTTTCTTCATTCAGAAATTTTTTCTACCGAAAAATTATTTATATTGTTTTCTGAACACTAAAAATTTAAATAAATAATAAACAATGAAAAACTTATGGATTTTATTTAGAGTTAACTGCTCAATTGGGTTGGAATGACTGCAAAAAATAAGATTATTTTATAAATATAATATGTGTTTCCATGTTGTGGTATTATGTAAATTCTCAGTAATCGAGAGGCTCCATACTTTAACCAAATCTTTGACACTTAGTATAAAGCATAATCTTTTTTCCATTTTCGTGCTATATGGAGAATTCAGAGTTAAAATGAATCAAGTCCGTGATATTCACCTCTGAGAACACATATCTCGAAGTTGATTAGCTGCATTTAAAATAAAAGTAGACTTCTTATTGTTCTTGCTGCCTCGTGGATGCAAATTACACTTCTGAATTCAATCATTATTACATAGAAAATCTAGCATTTCTTTGAGGGTCGTTTTTTTCAACCACTGATTGAGTAGCTAAACAGGCAGGCAAGTGGTAGGAGGTGGGGATGCGTGGTGGGCGACTGCACATGTCTTTAACCATAACCTTAACTACTGCCGAAGCCAGCTTGAGCTGATATGTTGGCACGAACATGGCTGGTAGAATTCATGCTTCTGCCTAATGCGAGTTGCGTAGTGTTATTCGCTTTTTTCAAGCAGAAGGTTATTTGTGGAAAACGATCAATGCAGCTGTTTCTTGTCAGACTTTACGATGACTACGAAAAGCCATTCTGACTTCTGAAGTTGTCCTCATTCATGACAACGCCCAGCCTCACAATGCTGTTGTAACCCAGCAGCTTCTGGATCAGTTTTAATGGGACGTGTCTGATCATACGGCGTATAACCCCGACTTAGCGACGAGTGATTTTCATCTCTTCCCTGAACTGGAGAGCTGGCAAGGAAGCCAAAGCTTCCAGAAAAATGAGGAGATTCAGAGCAACGTTAAGGCCCATCTCACATCACTGGCAGCAATGTCTTCGAAGAGGGGATCGGAAACCTGATCCACCGATATGAAAAATGACTGAATCTTTAAGGCGATTATGTCGAAAAGCAACCATATTTGAATATGACTTTTAGTAATAAATTCATTTTGTTTTCAACTCTTCTATTATTTCATGGTCTCTCGGGAGTTGAAAAAAATAAATAAAACGACCCTCGTTCACTGCCATGGCAGTGTTAGTGTGAAATGGGTGAGACATGGACTTGGTTTACTTTAACTCTGAATCCTCCATACGTAGGTATAACGTCATCGATTATATTTTATCCTAGTTGTTAGTATATTGATATCGTATTGAAGTTGCATTGAATGGATAATTATTCCATCACTGAAATCTTTTTGAGACTTCAAGATATTGACATGCTACAAACGCAATGTTGCCAAAATATCAAAAATCATGTTGCGATGTTTATTAGATGATTATTTTTGGATGGAATGATACAAGTGGACTTATTTCCGGGAACGCAGCTGTGGTGATTCCTTTTCCAATTAATGTCAGAATCAAAGAACATTGACATTTTTTATAGTTTTTTTAAAAGAATAATTTATTAAGCTTCATGTGTTAATGTGTGCATATTGGTTTTTCTCACGGAAAGATATCAAACGGCACATCGGTTGTTTTGAGCAGGATCATTTCAGAGCTCAATGCCATAAAATATCGTATAATAACACATAACACAGATAAAATAATAATGCTGAAAATATACACAGTATTGATGCATAAGATTTTCATTATTGAATTTCGCGATGATAAGGTGATAAATTGAACGCTTTGAAAGATTTTCGGACATATTATCTTTTTAAATATAACAAGACGCCAAAGTAATGTGCTGCAGCCGCTTTTTAGATTCATAATTGTTCTTGTTGAATTTCACCTTACCGTTTTGTAACATATTCTTAAGTGACGAATTGATTCAGCAGATCACGGTAGTTGGCGAACCTGCTTGCAGCATACCTATTTCCACCTGAGGGGGCACCTAAAACATGGGGATGAGAAACTTCCGTGTAAGTAAGCAGTGTCTCGCTTCCCAGTGGGATATAGTAATGGTGTGGAGTCGAACTACCTCCTACTGATAACGGGTTGTCGCCTGAGCAGCTCGTAATGGGAACTATATTGCGGAGGGCACAGTTCCCGATTAATTGTCGCGGCGGCCGGGTCACTCATGTTTCCCTACATACCGAGGCTGGTCGGCAGTAACTCCTTTGTGATTGTGGTTACAGAATATCTTCACGTCACGTCGCGTTGTTCTTGTTAAAGGGGACACAAGGGGATTCTGAAGCTTCCGTCAACAGAAATGCATTAAAATGGCTTTTGTCTTAATCCCCAGTGGTGTAGTTAGATAATATAGGTCCCCCAGCAATTTTTTTAGGGCGGAGGCCTGTTTTTCGGTCCTTGAGGACAGGACAGTAACATTATCTATCTTCTCCTGTAATTCTAACATTTCTTGTTGAGGCCCACATGCCCGCTGGTCCCTGGCCCCTTATCAGTCCTTCTCCCTATATTTATGCTACTGGTCTTGGTGTGGGGGAGATCAAAGAAACATCCAAGACGAAAGTATGTACGGACCATTGTAGCATCGCAGAAATCTGCAGCGCGAGATGCGAATCTTGCACCACGTCTTCGAACTCATCAGATATGTATTCATCTGTAAATTAATAATAGATCATTCTGTCTGTCCACCATAAAATAAATCGGAATTTGTGTTCAAGGGGAACTAATGCGAATCACGTCAATCCATAACGTCCAGGATAATTGAGTATTTTTAATTTCAGAGGTAAATAAATTAAAGAAACAAATAAAAATTAATTACGTAGGCATTTTTTGTAAACTCTTTCCAAAAAATATAACTTTCTGAGAAAGAAAACTTATTCACTTCAGTAAACTGCAAGTTATTTTGAATAACTATTATTTACCGCAGTACTTGAAATAATTCCAAAAGATCAATTAGGTACAATATAAGAAATATTCATTTCTTGCATAATAAATAATGATGCAAAGCTATTATTAAAGAAATAAACACAGAAAGAATATGAAATTTAATTTAGATGTTTCTTTCTTTTTGGCATTTTTTAGTTTGACAGTCATAAGAAAAATAACACACTTACATTTTTCAATATAAGTAATATTGCTTTCTTTAGTTATGGAAGAAATAATAAGAACACTTATTTTTCTGTGTAGGCTTCGTGTATGAGAAAGTAAAACACATCTGATAATTGTTTAAGATAATCTCTTCGAGGTGCAATAAGTGTTGAAATTTTATCATCTCATTATATATATTCTATCTATAAAACATGTTTTATTTAGAAGAAAATTTCATTACTCATTTTGAATTATTGGCTCCAACAAAATTATTTCGTTCTTCACAAATATAAATTTGTGTAGTCCATCGAAGGCGGAAGCTCAACATTGTGATCTGAGAACACATATTTTTACTCCTGTACTAATGCATGGGCTGCTGGGTGTTTCGATAGCTGGAAAAAACGTATGGTTAGACTAAATCAATACAAGGAAGTAATTATTTTAATATTTACGACAAAGAAGAAAACGTGACAAGAAAGATTTCATTACATTTCTAGAACCCTATTTATTGTATTTTTGACATTCGCTACCTTGAAGTTTCTACATCATAGCAGTATATATGAAAAAATTAAATCGTATCATCATAAACTTATTAACCAGAGAATTAACTTTTCTGTAAATTGTTTCACAATAAACTGTTTCATCATACCCGGCTAATAAATTGCAACAGAATTCGTGACAATTTTATTTAATGCACACGATAAAAAATGAAAAAGGACTTTCCGGGAATTTTGACGCATGCCATTTGTAAAGATACGAAAGCAAAATTTCATTTTCACAATAACACGGAATTCTTTATCAGAAGAAAAAAGGAGTTTTTCTTTATTTTGAATCTTTTGGTATAAAAACATGGCTTGAATAAGTTTTACAATATTTAATTTCAGTTCAATTAGGTGTAATCAAGGGTTTTTTTC
This sequence comes from Araneus ventricosus, assembly GCA_013235015.1. Taxonomy (NCBI): domain Eukaryota; kingdom Metazoa; phylum Arthropoda; class Arachnida; order Araneae; family Araneidae; genus Araneus; species Araneus ventricosus. Next base: position 20,295 of record BGPR01011973.1, read on the forward strand.
ATTTTATTTTTAATCACAATTTTAATTTCTTGTGATTCATACAATTGTTAAGCTCATATTCTTTTACCTTAAATAAAATTGATAACTAAGAGATTTAAAAAGAAACTGTTCACTGTATTTATTCCTAAAGATAAACAGTCTTCTTCCTTGGAACTTTTCGCACCTAATTTACGAGGAAATCGGATTCAAGTTCTGTCAACACAATTTTTGCCTTGCTTTGATACTTAAAAAACATTAAATTTGAAATACCTTTTGCTAAACGCAGCGTAAATTGTCTTTAGAGAGCAGAACAACTTTGTTAGATGTCTTGCAAAAAAGAAAACACCACTTCTAGCCAAGTGCCCATAAACGCCCATCCATGCACTTCGTAAGAGTTGATGCTTGGTGCTCACTACCTATACAAATTTATCTATCGTATGCCCGTTTAATCTCTAATTTAATTGGGAAACCGGATCTGCAATCGAATTTCGTTCGGCTCACTTAGTTGCCTGCGGTGGGGAATATTAATAGAAAACGTCGCAATGAATGGCGAAGAAAGGCGACCAAGTGATACTGCCGGAGGGAACAGGCAATCCACGGATCGATCCAGACAGAAGAGAAGCATCCAGCGAGCAATCATGGGTGGCTGAAGATGACTGTTGCTCACCAGGTGAGGAAACTGGAAACGGACGGGACGACTGCGAGGTAATTGTTTGGCGTACTGTTGAGGTGGGGATGGTAGGTTGATGGAAGATTTATTGTTTCAAGGTCCATTTGTGGCTCTTGATTAGATTGTCTGAAATAGAAAGGAATGGCATAAATATGATGTAATAAATTGTATCAATCTTATTATTTATTAGATAATCTTATGATATATTTTTAAACCTCTATCCCCTCTCTCCTTCCCCAAACCAATAAATTAGTTTTATGTAATAATTCAGAGTACCATATAGAGATTTCAGAGTTAAAGCTAACAAAGTTCACGTTTTGTCCATTTTGCATTAAGACTACTATGGTAATGTAGTAATGTAATATTTTCTGTGTAATAATGATTCAATTACATAGTGCAGTTTGTTTCCAGAAGGAAGCAAGAGTAATAAGATGTCCACTGTTATTTTAAATGCAGCTAATCAAGTTTGAAATCTGTGTTCTTTTTACTGATTCTCAATGAATTGGTCTGTTTTAACTCTGAATCCTTCATATTTATGCAAGAAATAGGAGCGATGAGAAGTTATAGAAAAACTGTAAGGTGTAAAAGTACTGGCATGACTTTGGCAAGATATCATCTGATAATACTTCGAACAATTCGCATAATATACAATTAGTATTAAAATCAAAAATCGCTCTTAGCCGTCATGAAAGGACAAGAAGGCAACAATTTGAGATCATCCATCTTTTATTAGCGGAAACAGCACAATACATTATAGCAAGTAAGCACAAAACACGAACATGGCACAATATCACATAGCAGAAGCAAGATAGAGAATGAAAATATATAAGAAAAACCGGAAGTTGCACGCAACGCCTCCAGGCGACATTCTTGGACCCAGAAAGTTTCAACATCATCTGTTAAGATTTACTCGATTGGAAATAAATTCAGTTTGGCTGTATTTAAGGAGAATAGATCCACTGCCCTGATATCTCTCATTAGCAGAACATCGAAGTAGTCCAACTGCCGTTTTTGCTCGACAGATTTATTAAACAATAACTAATATAAATTCACATCGCATTCAGCAGCAGGTGCTGCCCACAGAATATCAATAGAATGCAGGGTGTCCACAAATTATTGTCGGGGTGTCCTAGCCTCAAAGTATTTGATTAAAGAACATGACGATAATTATTATTACCTATTCATAAAGCACAACTCAAAAAGATTTTTAAAAAACACATACAACGTTGAGTAACTTCTACATGGCATGTAACGTATTGACGATTGGCTGGAAATTGAATTAAATCGTGATGTGTTACGTGCCACGAAAGGCTGCTACAACTTTTGTACTGAAGATTGTTTTGATAGCTTCCATATTTTAGAAGTTTTGCTGTTCTTATATCGTTCAAGATACTTAAATGATTAACTACTCTTGCAAAAAGATTGCATGTCCATCTACCCATCTACGCTTCGCCACAAATTAAGTTCAGTCTCGATGAGTGTATGCAATCTTTATACAAGCGCAGTTAATTATTTAAGTATCTTGGTCGAAATAACAACAGCAAAACTTCTAAATGATGGAAGCTATCAAAACAATTTTTAGTACAAACGGGGTTGTAGTAGCCATGCGTGGCACGTAACACATCAAGATTTAATTCAATTTCCAGCCAAGTGTCAGTAAATTACATGCCTCGAAAGAGTACTATGTGGAAATTACGTAATAATTTGTGTTAGTAAAAAAACTTTTTGAGTTTTACTTTAAAAATATGTAATAATATTTATCGTCATGTTCTTTAATCAAAAGTTATGAGGAATCTTCAATAACACTTTGTGGATACCCTTTGCATTATTATACTAGATTCTATCTGAGAAATACACTAAACAAATGAATGTCAAGATTCAGCAATGTATTAGGAAAGAAGTCATATGCCATATCTTCTGGTCCATTGCCCGCAATAGATTTCTAAGAAAACGATGTCTATAACAGAACTTTGAATAATAGTCGCCGGTTATTGATAGGAAGAATCCTTTACATATTCTTCATTTCGTTGAAGGATAAAGGGGGAGTGGGGTAAATTGATACGCGGGAACATTGATACAATTCTTAAATTTTGATGATTGGAATATTTCAAGATATTCATATCCCCTCATCTATATGCCACTGCAACCCTTAGCACACGGTAAATTTTTTGACCATGTTAAGTGAAATGTTAATTTGCAAATGAATCAAACCGCTAATCTTCTACTCGAAGTAAATTTTACTCTAAGTACATGCTGTGTGATTTCTTTCACTAAGTACGTTTTAATGCCAGGGCATTTACTCCAAAGGTATGAGAAAACATCTATTTTTCTGAACTATATTAAGTTTTAAGGTTTTTCAGCGTTGATTCTGCGTGACCACTTCTTTTAAGTTAAAAAGTCTTTTGGGAAAGATTGATACAGTTGACTCCGAGGCACATTGATACGCATCTTCTGTGTGTATCAATGCGCCTTAATAGCAACTTATTCGCAAAATCGTCTTCAGAAATGGAAAAAAACTTAAAAATGAACTATCTGAGAGAAACACGCAATTAAGCATTTGTTTAAACTATGAATACAGTTTGAATTTCCTTGCAAAAAAAAAAAAAGAATTGTTATAAATTAAGTTTAAAATATTCTTTTACAAATTTATTAAAATTGGAGAGAAAAATTGTACGGAAATTTAATTAATATCATCAAAAAGATAATGGTGCGAAAATTATTTTTGTGCTAATTTTTTTCTTAAGTCATCAAGGAAGAATGCAAAAATTTCCCTTGATTTTTAATTCATTAAAATTTCAGAAAACGACTTCGAAGTACACATTTTCTCCCTCCAAAGTCTATTTGGACACACAGACACACATTCTCCTGTATTATTTGTAGAGATAAATTATTTTCTGAGGCATTAATGTTTCAATTTTCCAGTCTCATTAAAAATGTTGAAATTTTATTAAAATAAAAGTTTGTTTCTTTGTTAAACTTTCAAAACTTGATTTGGAATATAAAGTTTATTGATAAAACAAATTTTATTTTGATCCCAGACATATTAACCATCATTATCTTCGATATTTCCGTGTATATCAATCTGCCCATTGTATGGGGCAGATTGATACAAATCCATTTTTAGGAAAAATGTGTAATAAATATTTTATTATTTCATTTATGACCAAAACTCGACCGAAATCCTATATTAGATTAACAATTCATGAATATAATGTATTTGTTCTAATTATTTAAGTTGGTAAAATCATTTTTCAGCTTTCTAAAAAAAGTGTATCAATGTCCCCGTGTTCCCAGTATTTAGCATAATTTTACCAACTAAATTTATTGTATTTTTCAAAATTATGTTTATCTGGGAACCTGGCAATGAAACTGGTGTTAGTTGTGCCTAAAAGTTTAATTTGTCAGGGAAAAATATGTTTATACCTTATGTTCAGAATCAAACTTTCCAATCATTCCACATTATTGTGGGCCACCAGCCGCAGCCGAGTATCTGTAGATGGCTCTGTCATCGCCAGTGACGTCAGACTCCAATCTAATCTGACTCCATACCATAACAACTAATTCACATATATTTACAACTTTTTAAACACACACAAACTTAGTATTTTAAACGATGGGAATAGATTTCGTTCTCACGTCGACTAATCATCGTTCGTGTTCTGCCGGAGACTTCTTACTCAGAGAAATCTATTTCCAAACATTGATAACATACCGCCATCTACCGGTCGGATGTTTAACAAACGGCTATAATAAAAATTCATATTTAAAATACAACAAAATGACAATTAAGATAACTAAAATAACTTTTTTAAAAAATTTTCTGAAAATTTTTACTGAAAAGTGAAGGAAAAATAACAAATACGAATCAGAAACAAAGTTAATGTTTATTCCTAACTTAAAATAAGTATTCGAATTTGTCCTTAAGAATGAATACAGTGCCTTAATTAGTAGAAACAAACTCAATTATCTTCTTTTTACCTTCAACTTGTGTCCCACTGTACCGTGCAAATCGCTACGTGCTCTTCCTGAACCCCTTCACAGAGCACTCAGAGTCAATACTCTAATGCATCTGGTATATCAAGAGCATTTTACCAAAATTCCTGGATAATCCGAATTCTCCTGAATCGGAACAAAGGTCAGTTGCAATTAGTTCGGATTTGCAGGGTTCTACTGTATCTCAGCACCAAGTAATAGTGTTGATGCTCTTTAAAATCCTATTGGCAACCTCCCATTTTCAGGGAACGGATAAATCTCGGCCGACTTTGTAGATGGGCTATCCAGCTCCAAGGAGGTGGAAATGGTGGGAGGTGGAAATTTTCTTTCCTCCAAAACTTCCTTGCGATTGAAGATAGAAAGAAAATTAAATTAAGCTGTTTATCGTCTTATTATAACGAACAATTTTTGCATTGAAAGTTTTTCGATAGCTACAATTGCTCAGAAGTTATGGGATCAAAAGTTTTTTTTTCCCTTCCCTTCCAACTTATACTGTCTTTTAACCCATGCATATGATACCTTTGTTGGAAAGATCTCATCATTTGAATTCTCTTTCATTCTCGCAGTTTAAATCCTAATGAAATTAGAGATGGAAAGCTCTTTTCCGTATACCTCCAGACAAAAGGAAACTACCTTTGCCTTCAGGCTTGTCGTAGGGATTTTAAAAAATAAATTAACATCCCTTAGAAATGCGTCTGTAGATATGTCATATATTTTCTGAAGATTAGAAATTTAAGCATTAACTCTTCTCGTGGTATAAAATTAACAGTTTCTTAAAACCCTCTTCTTCTCTGCGATGTTCCTACGTGAATTGTTTTCACATTCTGTGAAAAGTATGATGAAAAATAACGTGTAAATTGCGAACGTCCTTCGAGATAGCTTTTTCAGAAATGTAGCATTGATCCAGCTGCCAAAAATGTCTCGTTACAACCCCAACGCAAGAAATCGCTACCGTAAACTTTCGTGATGGAAGAAAGACTCTTACAAAGAACTTCAATTTTGAAGGGAGGTCGTAAATTGAAGGTACAATAGGTCCAAAGGACGTAAAAGCACTTTCAGAGGGCGCTCTATCTAGTTGGCAGAGTGAAGGAAAAAAATATATACAAATGTGTTTTAGGGAAACTGTTTCTTCACCCTTTGGTTATTTTAAAATTAAAGCTAACTAAAGATTGTACGCTGAAACAGTAATTTTTGTTCCCTTAATAATAAAAGAAAAATTATCAACATTTCTTTTGTTGGCGGGTATTGCATTTATTTTGTTTGTAACTTCTGCTGCCCTCTTTTATGCGCAACCCCCATATTAGAATGATGAATTGTGAATGTGTATTTATTATTAATGGAATGCCGCCAATACATACACTGATAAGTAACCATTAGATGTTTTCATTGGCTGTTATAATTCTTTTATGAAAAATCTGATAAAAACTCGGGAGAAAAATAAAAGGCAGCTGAATATTTAAAGAGTAAATTTTAAATCGGTATTGCTTAGAGGGGAATTGTTTCTTCACTGTGAACTTAACATGATTCTCCCAAACTCCAGGAAAATTGCAAATACCATTTCTATATTAGAGAAAAGATATTTTTCAATAATGAATCTTATGTATTTCTTGCTTTAAGTAATAAGCGCTTATAAAGCGTTTATTTCGTTCACTCAATGTTTAAAACATATCAAGGGAAGTGGTTTCATTTCAAACCCACCTTTTACGGGCCTTTTCTAACTCAGACGGTAATCTTTTAATAAATATGCATTTTCTAATATCTAATGAGGACAACAGATCGTAGCATGAGTTTTTATTTTTTGGGGATTTATATTCCAATTAATATCGTTTTACCGAGACAAATTCTATCCCTTGTGCCCCTGAACAGGTTAATTGCTTTCAAAGTAAGTATTCTATTATCGTTAACTTTTGTTTCTGCTTCCAGAAAAATAAAATGATTGAAAATAGTCGAGTAGAAGTATATTTTTCTTGGTTACAAATATTAGTCTTCTCTTACTGTTTCCCCCCACCCAAAAAAAAAGAGGCTAAAGAACAATTTAACTTCTTGTTCTTAAATCTTGTGTAAAGTAAATCAGTTTTAAGAATATTTATCTGTAAGCGGAAAAAGCTTTGCTAAGAATGGGAGATTTAATAGGTGCGATAAATGATTGGCGCTCACTTTAACATATGGCTACACATCTTTCAACTAAAGCAACTTTGTAATGCAGATAAAGTAAAAACACTTATTTATAACACGTCTGAAATATTTTAAACCATGTGCAAATGGTGGCAGAAAATATAACATAAATATGTATACACAAAACACGCGAAGTTACAATATGATAAAATTTTATCTTACTACAGCACAGCCTAGAGCAATGATTTTTTACGGGGAAGATAAGACGATATATATAATATTAAAATGCTATTTCAGAGCTTTGACGAAGCAATATTCCTAATTAAATCACTAAATAAATTCTTTTTTTCTATTGAAGATATTTTTTGTAACCGGAAACCTACGTTAATGTCCTGTTTCAGATGCGTGGAATGTCAGATATAATAAATTTACGAACACGTAAAATAAAAGGTGGGAACTTAACTAACTGAATGGGATGAACACAACCAATGATCATTTAACAACGAAAATCGAATGCCAATCGCCATTATTTAGAAGTAAATAGTGTTCTAACAAGGATCTAATCTGAAAATCGAAAAATGATTAACTTATGGACAACTTCTTAAAAAACACGGTTACTTTAATTTTTTGCATCTGATGAAATGAATGTCACGAAATTTCTCATTTAAATTATACATAATATTTTTAGTTTCAATTATTTTTCACAAGAATGTCGTAAAACGGTTTGTTTCTTAACATTTGGTGGGAGGTTTTAACTTCATAGGGCGGTTTCTGCTCAAGTCGGTGTAACCAACGGACAATGGATATGCTTCCCCTAAATTCGGGTATAACTGCAAACACATTGTAATACACAGTATGCTAAACAATACACACCGTTTTGGATTTTTGTTGGGGTAGATTCCATTTTATTGACAGACCAGATTCGAAAAAAAAATCAAGCAAATGAAATATAAACATAATTTTCATTTTAGGTATGTAATAATTACAGCTTTGATTACGTCAAAAGAAATACCCTTTCTTTATAACCAATGACGTATGATAAAATACTTGCAGGTTGTTTTATTAATTAAATATCAATTCATTCTATGTTAAATTTTTGACGTTATGATGGGTTGAAACCAATACCACCAACTCTTATTTTTCAACGCATAATGGAATTTTTTTAAATCCCAGTTTGATAACTTGAAATGATTTGTAAATTTTAGCAGATAATTAAAATTGTTTTATTCAGCTATGTCGGGAGCTAGGGGTAATTTGGCAATAAAAGAAAAATTTATTTTCTTGTAAGCATTTAAATAATAAATTATTATTTATAAGCAATTAGTAATCTACTAAAAGAAAAATTGCTAATATTTTTAACAATTGATGATATTTTTGATTTTGATTTGAGTTGAGTCTTTTTTTCATTTTATAATAAAAAAATTGCGCAACTTGGGTTTTGTTTCTTTAAAATAAACTTAAATAATTAACAGTATAATACTTATACTCAACTAAATAATATTAGAAAACGGTACTGTAAACTTAAAACAAAACTCAATAATTTGTTTATTTTTCAGTAAGTAAGTTTGATTTAGTATAATTTTTTTAAAAATATGCTTGTATGTTGCATCGCTTTTAGCTCATTTAATTTTGAAACTATAATCTATTAACGTTTTCTGAAAATGTGGTTAAGTTTTAAATAATGGAATGAACAATATTTAGAAGTCAATTTCATTTATTTGCTTAATAGAAATGGACATTAATTATGATGAAACATGATAGCTTATCTTGAATGAACCATTTTATCGTTTCTCAATATGTAACAAAAACAACAATTTTTGATGACTAAAAGATAGATAATAAAGACAATTTCAATCAAAGATAATGATTAAAAGTCCATTTTTTTAACAATGCGAAGCACGTTTCGATTTTCTCCTTTATTTCATTTGCGTGACAAAATAAAATATCAAGTCGCATTTATTTTACCATTTATAAAAGTCTTAATTTTCAAAGAATATGTTTATTTATTTGGATTAATAATTTAAACTAGTTTGAAGTTTTTCTCACCGTAACTACTCTAAAGCCATTAAGTTAATGCGATTTGAATGCGAAAGAAGGGATAATGGCTATTTAAGGCAAAGGGAATAGTAAAAAAGCCTCGAGAGTGCTTATGTTTTTTTTTTTCTTTTTAGTTTGTACGTGCCTCAAACCATCTGTGTCATTTCTGCCTAGATGTCCCTAATGAAGTAATAACGCCATTTACCTTAAGTATGATTTTATGTGAGATGCGAAAACTGCACAAGAGCTTTTAGACACGAAATGGGAAATTCTAGTCATTTCATTAATAAGTGATATTTATGGTTGAAGTTAATTAACATCTCATATGTTTCGAAATATCATGTTTGTAGTGGATGCAATTGTAATCGAGTTTTGACTGACTTCCTGAAGCATTATCTGAAATTTTTGTACATTTGTGTTTTCCTATGAAAATACATTAGTTTAATCTGCTTAGAACCTAATTTTTAGTTTAATGATTAGTTTTAAGTAAATTTTGATTCCATTAAAGAGACGCCATCTGGTAGTGAATTTGAGAAAAAGAAATGTTAACATTCCTTATTGAAAAAGTAGTGATTTTGTATTTTCAAATTTGCTCATCTCACTGTTTCCAGTAAGTAATGCAATGGAGTCAATACACATGACGTCACAGAACATGACGTGTTAAACATAGCTGCTCTCGTTATTTAAGATTAAACTGCACATTGTAAACAAAGTGCAGTTTATCCATGGATTCCAAAATGAAATTGATTTGCTGCATTTGATGAGTAACAGGAAGCATGAATTGATTTTAGTGCGCTTGATATGCATTTATCAAGTGAAGCAGATTAAGAGTTCTCTTCAATTTGGTCAACATTTTTTATTATAATTCACTCATGAAATATTTCTGACTGTTTCCTGATCAGGCAGTATTCAATTTGTTGGCAATGTGATATTATTGGTGTTCCGAGTGAAAGGTATTCCACGACTTGCTTTTTTTTCAGTTTAAAATTTGAATGAATAAAGAGATTGTGAAAAACAGATGAAGATTTGACCATTCTACCGAATTCTTTAGTACTGAAAACACATTTTTTTTTATATAAAGAACTGGATAAATAATAAGCATTGAAACTTTATCCAAATTTTATGCAAAATTTCATACAACTGTATTATTATCATGTTAACTTTATGTATGTTAGCATTCATTTTGATTCAATGTAGTTATTCTAACGTTTTTTTCAACCTTAAAATTCAAATCTCAGACTACAGTACCTTGAAAATTAGAAAACATTTCTGAAAATTGATTTTTTTTCAAATACTGGAAACGTGGGTACATATTAGCTAATTTAATAAAAAAAAAGCCAATATAAGAATACAAGTTTCATCATTCGATTTCTGTAAGTGCTAAAATTTCTTTAAACAACACGACTATCCCACAGCAATCATTATAAAATGAAGAAGAAAAATCAATTCACTATGATATATGCTATTAGTAAACATGCTTAATTCATGTTATTAGTATATTTTCATATTCCAAACAGAAAACAAAAGAGCGAATGGCATTTCACATAACCTGAACATTCCAATTTATGTTTGTATTCTATAGACAGACTTTTATTGAATGTATGTTTCCAAAAACATTGATGCTCCCTAAAGGAAATACAATAGTCATAAAAGAAGCTAGATATAAGCTTATAATAAGGCATGCGGGATGTAACAATATTCGCCACGAAATTGCTGCTCATAATTCAATGGGAAGCGTAAAAACAAAATCTTTGGAATAGTGCCCAATACTTCAAGCAGTTTTTCTTTCGCGAGATCTCTATATTCCATCAAATTAGTATTTAAAAGAAGCCTTCCGAAATTACGGTCTCATACGCGGAGCCTCTCATGCGGAATAAAATTTAATAATTAATTTTAATTATATTTATTCATAAATTGATAATGATGTCCTGAAAAATATTAAAATTGTGTATTGTAATCGGGAATAGGCAAGGGTACAAATTAACTCAGGTGTACAAACTACTCGTAAATCTTTACTTAACAAGCAACATCACCTATCTCAATTTTTTGAAATTTCAAAGAGGAAGAAAATACACAATTTTTCTCAAACAAAAACGAATATTTCTGAAATTTTTTCATATCTGATAGGAGCATGCGCTCTCGTGTTCATATCAGATGTGAAAAAAATTCAGAAATATTCTTTATTGGTTGCGAAAGATTCAGTTTTTTCTTCCTCTTTGAAATTTCAAAAAATTGAGATTGGTAGAGTTGCCTGTTAAGCTACAAAATGATAACTTGGAATTCTTTGCAATGGCTGGGAAAAAGACTATACTTTTTACAAACAAACGCCACTTTTTTTTACAAAAAACTTAGCCATCTTCACTACATTGTTTTCAATTCAATTTCCTTGTATAAAAATTATTTGTATAAGGAAACAGTCCACGAATTCAGGAGAGATACTGTTGACGTTTCATCTTAAGCTTGCAGTACTGAAAAATTAATAGGATACAGAAAAAAGTTAAGTTTCTTTCGCTTATTGAAATAACTTATAAATCTATATATAATTAACTAATCTCTTTGATTTCGCTTCTAGAAAAAGTGTAAAGCGTATTATCTTAATATAAATAAATGTCATTGTTGGTATATATGTTCCACTGGACCGATTTCAACCAATTTTTGCAAACTTATTATTTAAAACAAGAGGAAAATACTTGTGAACTTTTACTAAATACAAATATTTTAACAGTCAGTTAATTAGGAATTAACCGAAACCGTTTTTCCGCAGTAACTTCGAAGCACAAAAAATATTTTTATACCAACTTAAAGCTCAACACATTACCTTTTCAATGATACCAATTTTATATCTGTGAAATTTTTCCTTCAATTTTTATTAATTTTTCAAAGTTTAATAAATAATTCATTAAATGCAGACTATTTTGAAATAAAGCAAATTTATAGATACTCCTTTGCTATGCAACGGCTAGACTTTGAACTAATTTGCCTTTATCTTCTGATACTTTTTGTTTATTTATATAAATATTTTATATAAAGAGAAAAATATAACTGTCAACTTTTAAAAGCCCCAAAGTTGATTAAAATTTCAATTAATTAGAAATGAAGCAAAATTTTGGTGTTTTCCGTGATATTTTTCGAAATTATCTCACAAAAACTATTCTCATACCATATTAAAGTTTAAAAAATTAGCTTTTCAGTGACATAAGTTGCACTTCCGTTCAATTCGTTGCTCTCATTTTAATAATTTTTCAAAAATTAATTAATTGTGCATAAAATTCACAATTTGTAACAATTTTCTTATTGGTGAAGAACAAGAATAGATACGAAGAACTGGTTCTAGAACACATTAACTGAATTCTGGAAGAAGACTAAAAACAAAGTTTAAAAGCAGACAATTCATAATTTATACAGAAACAACTATTGATTGGGTTTATTTTAACGCTTTTTTATTAATGAAAAATTTGTATGCAACTAACTGCCCCAAAACATTCGTTAAAATTTTTCTTATAGTGCAAGATTTATGAACAAGATTTGAAGTACTTATGTAACAAATATTAATAACTTATGGTGAAAATTAGCTGTCGGTGATTTTTAAAAATCGTCAGGTTCAATTGATATTCCAATTTTAATTAAAAAACGTTTCAGACGAGAAAAAGAATTTGGGTATTAGAATTTTATATACGAAAGTAGTTTTTACATCAAAAATATTAGACATGAAAGCATTTTAATCCCGAGAAACGCCGGGCACAATAGCTAGTTTTCAATAAATTGTGTCAAAATTTTTCTATGTACGTTTATTCGATATAGTTAGAACTGTACTAAAAAAGCGCAGGTAAATGATTTAGTTGAATTTCTCACAAGATCAAAGTTATATAAATAAACTTCTTTTTAAGGGCTTTAATTGCATCAAATAGTCTTTGTTTAATACGAATTTCCAAAGTTATATGCATACTTACGTTAATTTAAATATTTAGTGCTTTATTTTTAATTAATATTTGACTAAAAATTTAAAGCATTTTATTTTCATTAAGTCATTATTCGACGCCTTCACTTCTTTTATTCCACCACCAGAAAAACGTGCATCATTGATATATAGATTTTTTTGTTTCTGAAAGTTTAGTTTTAAATATTATGAAACTTTTTTTCAACTTAGGACTTTTAACAACTTAGGAGGCCAGATATTTCTCTTTACGATAAATGTGCATATTTATTGATATTTATTGCCCTTTTAATTAGCCTCCAACTAAAACCATTTCTTTTACAGCCACATGAAATATTCTCTAATGCATTAGTTGTCAGCTATTATTTACTCTGCCTTTTATGTTTACCTCCCAAATGCAAAATAACTTTTTTCGGCACCAATATAAAGTGTTAACACCATAAGAAAATGCCCTTGGCATCCTCCCTCTCTTCATGATTCTTCTTAAGCAACAATGCCATGATAATGTAGGACTGCTTATATCACAATTTCATGCATTTTTCTCAAAATGACCCAGGAAGCTTCTTGCGCTTTGGAATAAATCCAATTTGGAATATAAAGAAAACACTTTTTATCCCAAATCTTCCTTTTATGGAACATTAGCTTGCTCCTTATTTGTTTAAAATAAATATTTATGACGCAAGAAACCACGTAATATTATGATATAATTCTAATGCACCACGTAATATAAGAAACAATGCATAATTGTTTATCTCACATTGAGAAAAAAATCTATTTTCTTGCAATGTAAATAAACGAAGGTTAACTTGAGATTTTAGTTTCTGCACGTATTAAAATCAAATTGAAATTTAATCCTTTTTGAAGAATAAATAAATGCGCAATAAAATTAAATGAAAATTCTAATAAAGCAATTATAAATTAACTGGCTTATATACACGGTGTTGCTCGGGGTAGAAATATTTTCAAGTCTAAGTATTTAAAACACTTTAAACTTAATTAAACAGTTTTTTACTATAACGTCTTTCGTTCAGTTTATTTTTGCCCTCTCCTGTGTCTCTGACCCCTCTGCCAACAGCTAAACTAACCTCTTCTTTTTGTCTCTGTACTTTGAACCACTTCACACGAGTCTGACAACTCTAGGAATTCCATATTCCCATCACCATCATAGTTACAGAGACAACAGAAGTACTTCATATCATGCTTTTTATGGCTCCCTAGTCTCTTTTTTTTTTGGTGTTCGTGTGAATGACCGGAAGCACCTTTCCTTCTTTTTCTCCTTAGGCCCTTTCCCTTCAGTAGGAACGGGACTCGGTTTACTTTTAATGACTTTACATACTGACAGTGGCGTACCGAAGGTAAGTGGCGCTTGGATCATACTATGATTTTTTCTCCCCTCCTTCATCAGAAGAGGCTTAAATTGCGTAAACGGCGCTCTTGATATGGTATTTTTCGGCTCCTTATTATATTTGACTTTAAAAAGTGACACAAACATATTAAAGTTTTTTCAGCAAGATCACTGGCACAGAGTTTGCTTTAAAAACTGGCATAAATGCATAAATGTTTTGTATCTATGGCACCCATAAAACTGGCATCTGCGTCGTCTATACTTCTCTTACTGCCAGGTCGCTACTCCGCTGATTAGGATCATTCAAAAATTTGTGAAATTTAAATGAAACATCGCGTAGTAATTAAACTAGCGTGTCATTAGATATTTGAGGGCATATATTAAAAGCTGCGAAATAACAGCGGAAGTCAGAAGTCTACATTGAAGACGATGACCAAAGAAAGCAATATTTTCTTATCATAACTTTGACAGCGGTAAAAACACGTGAATAAAGGATTTGATGAAACAATACATTTGATTTTATAAAAATAGAAAATATTATTACAAATTGATTTTAAAATGAGTTTTGAAACGTTAATTACAATTAGAAAAAAATTGCACAATAATTAAATTGGTATCATTAAAAAGATAATTTTTGCTCTTTAAGGTGATATAAAAACGATTTTCGAATCATAAGTATGTCAGAAAGTATTGGCGGAAAACATCTAAAAATAGCTTACTTTTCGTTATCTAATTAAATAAATACAAATCTAATTCGAATTTTAAAATTTTTACGGCGTTCGTCCTCTTGCACTAATCCATCACTGTGCCCAATTTGGTCGCCTTAAGTCCACCCGTGTGGGCGTGCATAAAGAACCAAAAAACGAACAAACACACACACATACTTTCCTCTTTTATATATCTATAGATTAAATTATTGACTGTATTCTTTCTCTACGTTAATTGCCGAAATTTCAGAGAGAAGCGTCTCAGCCTTTTTTATTATTAATAGACTCTGTAGCGGTTACAATTCACTGCCTTCTCCTTTTTATGTAGGTGGCGCTACTAGAGCCATCCGGGTTTTTCCCATGATGCCTCTTTTTTTTTCTTCTGTGTACTTGTCTTGTGTTGCTCTCTGTCTTTCTGTCTTGCGTCTTGTACCTTTTAATGTACTGTGTCGTGGAACTTAGCCATCTAATAAAAATGGTTCCTGAAATTGAATTAATTCTTCAACAGCGGCATTCCATATAAACATGAGCCTCGTCCCCCTACAACTCTATGTTAATTCCAGGGTATTTGTTAGAAACCATGCTAGATTTATCCGAGAGGAAATTTTCTCTCAAAGCAAATTACTTCCACTTATGAATAGGACAGTTAAAAGTGAACACCATATCGATGGATTGCTTTGACAGTCTGATCGGGATAAAATGAAAGTTGAAGAAGATTCCTTATGGAAAGCCAAGATATGGTAAAAATTTTGATATTAATGCCATTCGCTGCCTTTTATTTAATTAATGTTTGTATTTCACGAAAAAAAATGAATGATTGAAACAAGACCTCTCTACCTATCTATCAGCTATGAAACCTTGAATAGACCCATCGGCTTTGTTATAAGAATTCTTCCCATTGCATAGTTTTAAAAGTTACTGGTTCCAATTAGCTGATATCATATAAAACCAAAGAGACAAGTTAGTTAACAGAAATGCATTTAAAATTTAACATTTGCCATAGGGCTTGTGGAAACTGGCTTTAAAACTTCAATGAGTAGCTCTTAAAACAAATTGTTCCATAAATTGTTTAAAACTTTAAATCTTTTTTGAAGCAATCCCTCTATTCCTTCAAACTTCAGCAGGAAAATAAAATAGCCTTGATCTTTCACAAACTCAAAGAGCCATTTAAAGTTGCGCTTATAGATATTATTTTCCCCCGTAAACATTTGAATAAAGAATCGAGACATAATTTCTTATGTTAGTTATTTAAATCAGAAGGGGGGGGGGGGGATTGATGATTCTTGCCAGCATACGCCACTGAGATATTTGCGAAGGAAAAGCGATTTCCTAAGTTTACTCTCTTTAAGAATTAATGCCTATGAAGCGAAAGGAAGACTGCTCGAAAAATATTTGAAACTGGAACATGCGGAAAGGAGATTTAAACAGCAATATAAAGAAAACGCTCCCCTGCATAAAGTCCCGAGTGTTTGCTATTCAAATTAGAATCCCCCATAAATACCATCCTCTGTTCTCGCATTACAAGACTTGAGAAACTGATAGTGTACGAAAAAGTCATCCAACCAAAAATCGGTTTCTCTGCAATTAAATATATTCTGTTGCGTCTTGATAACTAGGAGGAGGATTGAAATAAGTAATACGAAATTCAAATCCAATGATATGTGCAAGTTCTTATCATTTCTTGTTGTTGTTTTAAAGAAATGAAATAGAATAGTACATAAAGTTGTACTTATTCCGATTATGAAATGACTGTTATGTAAGTTTAAAATTAATAAAGATTCTTTAATGTAGTTTCAAGCGAATGGATGTAAAAATATTTGTTTTGAAAAATTAATTCACTTTAAATAAAACAAGTCGAGAAGTTTCCACCAGCGGTTTAATGCTTTGGAGGTAAAAGTTTCATGCGAGAAGTAAATGATTAATTATATGTAATTGGACAGTGATATACTTAATCAAGAGGCTTTGCAACATTAAATGCCGTTTTTCCAAATTTTTTCATTGCATTTGATAATCTTTAGTTAGGCTTAGACTTTCAAATGCGCATCAAACACATGGGTCTCATTTTAAGTTTTCATTTATGAACTTTTGATCCTTTAAAATATTCTATGGATCTTAACCTTTTAATTTCGACCAGCTGTTAGATGAAAGATCCGAAAATGGGGAAAACGTTTTACAGAGAAATTATTTCTTCCTTTCTAGTTATAAGTTTTTTTAAGAGAAGATTTCTGATCGACAGAAAAATCCAGAATTATTTCATCTTCCATGAGTTAGGGTACTGTTTTCTCTTTAGATTGTTCTCTAATGTAAAATCATACATATTTTATGTAAGAGATATCCTCCAATGTATAGGCTATCAAGGTTCACCGTTCAATGTGTTGACGCTTTATCCTCATAGCGAAAAATGACATTTACCTTCACCAAATTTCTGTGCTGAAACCATAAAAAAATGCTCCCGAGAGCCGTCCAAAAATGATAAGCATTTTCTAGAACAATTCTTATAGATACCTATGAAAAGAAAAGCAACTATGCCTGTGTTAGCATCTCATGTCTTGCAATCTTACCAAAAAAAAGTATTTTGCATATGGGTGTAAATCCAATTCGGAAGATAAAACTTCTTTCCATTGGAAGATGGCAAGTTTCTTATTTGTTTATAATTCAAAATAGTTATCCAAGAAATAATGCCGGATTTTATGCAATTCCTATATTATAATATGCATACGTATTGTACAATGGGTATGTATGCATTTTAGAAAAGAATCATAATGTATCCATCGTTTGATGAGGTGAAGTTACCAATAAATTTGCTATTAGCTAATTATGTCTTTAAATTCATTCTTTTAGCATGACATCTAAAAAATACAGAAGTTAGAATCTTAGTTCTAGCAATTAGTTGACGTCACTTTGTTTTACTTTTGGTAAGTCCAGAATGGTAAAATCGTGAGTATTCTCATTCGGAAGAAAATGTTCTGTACAAGTGAAATTCAAATTTTCATATTATTTCATAATAAAACAATTGAAACCATAAGTGATTATAAATAATGTTTCGATTTTAAAGCGCTACAAAGTTAGTCATTGGTCAGAATGGCCTAACATTTGACGTGAATTGATGAAATGGAATTTAGTTTGGTACGGAATTTTTTCTCTCCATACCCATTCAACTGGTCAGGGATCTCAATGGATCAAGGCAAAGGAGCTACTCTGTTCTGTTTGTTAAATGAAAAAAAAAAAGAAATTCTAGAATTTACCGATAGATTTACCGTTTTGAATGTCATTATAAATGAAGTTCACGAAGGAAAATATCGATTCTTGGAGAAATGCTTATATGAATACACCAAATACCGGAATATTGTTATCCGAAGAGAAACAATAGTCTACTCGGGGAAAATGGCAATTTAATTACAAGAAACAATAGCACATGTGAATAGCGAAAATATTGATAGTAATATCATAAAAAGAAAGTCTTGTAACAAAACCTTCGATTTTCTCAAGAAATATTCAATATGCTGTCTACCATTTTTGAAGTAATCTTTTTTCCTTCACCAACTGAAATTTCATTGCTTCAAATGCATTCAGGTACAATTTCAGACCATTCTGACCACTGTTTCTTAATTTATAATATTTTTAAGAAATCGCAACAATTGTTATCTCTCTGTATATGGACAATTTCTAGGGACTTGCTCTGAATAGTTTAAGAAACTTTTTGAAATTTAAAAGCTGTTAGCAAGAAAAAGACAAAACTTGATGAAAAATACGGATGCAAAGACAAGACATTGTCTATTTTAAGTTAATTTTTTCTCTAATTTCTTAATTTTTATATTTCATACCACTAATAAATGACATAAAAAAGAACTTTTTATCCATCATAATATTTTCAGCAT
Organism: Araneus ventricosus; assembly: GCA_013235015.1. Classification (NCBI taxonomy): domain Eukaryota; kingdom Metazoa; phylum Arthropoda; class Arachnida; order Araneae; family Araneidae; genus Araneus; species Araneus ventricosus. The sequence goes on from BGPR01011973.1 coordinate 38,953, forward strand.
ATCTGTGAATTTTACTATAAGTTACTTAAGTATAAGTTACTTTACTATAAGTTACCACTGAATAATATTAAAATTTCTCTGTTTAGCACCTCCTCATAAGTAAAATTAGCTAGCGATTCAGTTAACAAAAATGGATACAAAGTACAGCTTATCGCAAAATCAATGGTATATCCTCTTGATGGAAAGCTCAGAAATCAATCAGTCCATTAAACATTATACATTATAAATTCGGTCTGTTTTTCCACCAACCAATCTCTTTAATCCTTCAAACATCAGAAAAAAGGGGGAGGGTCGTATAAGATTTGTTACTGTGCATTTAGACATTTAAAATGTGCATATAGATAGTGAATTTCTTTTTCGAGCTTTCCAGCAAGCACTGGAAAACATTCACTGAAGTTAGTTTTCCATCGCGTGGGGAGAAAAATATGGTGCTCACCACTTTAAATCAGCAATATGTCTATACACCTAAAATACTTCCTAAAGTTTACTCGCTTTAAGGATAAGTGCACAAAAAGCGAAAAGAATACTTCGCCCAAAGAAGAGTGCAAAAAAAGTTTCAAACCAGAACATGCAAGAATACGATTTAAATAATAATATATAAATAAAAAAGTACTCGTGGAATTGAATCCCCCATGTTTGCCATTCAAATGAGAATTCCCCACAAACACATCCTTTGTTCGCACGTTGAATCTGCTATTCTCCGGTAAAGGTTTTGATCTTGGATGTGTTTGCTCGCAGTTAGATGTATTGCAAAAAGTTCTCAATTTCTGGAGGCGACTTCAGATAAGTATTTCGAGAATCTATTGTAAAGGAAATTTATACTTAAGTATCTGTGAGTTATTTACATTGACTGATATTGAACTATTTTTCAGGAAACAATTTATTTTCTTTGGGTTCTTTCCTTTAATTTTATGGATAATTCTTTTTCTACATACAATGGGGTGACTGAAAAATGTGAACACCTTGGATTTGCAGATTTTTTCGAATGTCTTTCGAAAGGCTGAATTGATTGAATTGATTTTCCTTGAAAACCGACCATGTAAAAAATAGGCTTAAACTCACAATTTGTATTGAAGATTCGATCAAGAGGGCATTTAGGGGACAGACCAAACATTGATGAAGACGAGGAGATTTTGGCTCATCCCGCTTTACAGAATTATGCTAATTATTTTCAACATTCATCAATGGTTTTGTTTAATATGCACATTGCTTAAATGCATTTTTGTAAAAATAGCAAGTAAATTCTGAAAAGTATAAAGATTTTCTAAAAAATCTCAAATTTTCTCGGATGGGTTTTGCTTATAACATACAGAGTTTTCAGCCAAAATTTACAAAACTTACAGAATACTCGAAAATATGTCAGAAAAGCATTATATTGAAACATAAAGTAAATACTTTGCATATTAGAGGAAATATGAATATTTGTAGTAAATAGATTCTTACTGCGCACGTGCGATATTTAGCGAAACTTTTCTTCTCAGCTTCAAAGCCAGATATATAGGGTAACTTTTTTAAAACTTTCAGTTAAATACCTTTAAGATTCAAAAAATATTGACATTGCAGCGAGGTGAATATCGGTTACATTTTAGGAAAAGCTAAATGTTCAGGGTTTTTGAATAAACTGATACTTTTTAAACGAAATTTGTACGACAATTACTAAAATTCATTAACTTAATTTTTAAAGACATGAAGATGAATATTCTGTAGTTTTAAACATATTTAATTTTAGTAAAACGAGATTAAAATTTATAGAATTGAATTTCAGAGATCCAAATGTTTATGAAAAAGAATTGACGAATGATTAAATAGATTATAAATAGATAATGAAAATAATTAAGATAAGTTTATATTTAAACGGCGTTTCATAGCATTCGTATGGCTTTCGATAATCGTTATTTTATAGGAGCATTCAATTAAGCATCTATCAATGATTTAAATTTCAAGAGTTCTGCTTTATTATCATTTGAATCTTTTTTCCGAATATTAAGGTTTGTTACGCAAGATAAGATACCAACAATCTCTTTTTGTCAAACCTTTTCCTTCCAGAAATTTAATGTAAAGCTGCTGAGAGAGGCTTTTGAACAGCTTATGAAATCCTCAAACGTAAAATCATTGAAAAGCTGAACATGCAAAAATAAATCCGCCGTCAAACTAAACGTTTTATAAGCTAATATGTTTGAAGAATATAGCGAGATGTAGTGGCGAATCCAGGATTTGGGTCTGGGGGCTGAGGTCATAAGAATTTTGGATCGCCGTGACGAATGTCATACCTTATGGTTTATGTAAACCAAAGGACTTTACCTTTAGAGCCTTTACTCACCTGACAATAACAATCATAACGAACAATACGATACTTACGATAATTTAATAAAAAATACAATGAAACAATTAGCCAAAAAATGTCTTCGACCACGTCAACGTTACAAGTACAAATGGAATGACTTGAAAAGTAGGAAAATTTTTGAATTTTTCATGCTAGAAAATAATGTTGTAACTTATTATTATTTTTTTAAAGGGGAAATTAAGAACAAACAGTTGTAGTGATTTTAAATATAGTCAAGATTTCTGGCTTTGCTCTAGGGGAAGAGGCTGCAGCCCCATAGGCACTCCCCTGGATTCGCCACTGGCGAGATGTTTTAGGCGTAACAATCATACAACAGTTTTTGCTGATTATGAGAAATACAAAACGAAAATTTAAGAATATTTACTTCGATAGAAGTTAATTAGTTAACAGCCTTTTTGTTATTTGGGTTTCCAGGTCAATACATTCGTAACTGCTCGACTTTATAGCTATGTAAACACATTCGTGACAGTTAAACTGTATAACCGTTTAAACACAATCATTGCAACTTAACTGTATAAACGTGTAAAAAAAATCTAGACAGATGAACTTGTGAAATAAGAATTATGAATTTTTGTTTGAAGGTGCTTTAGTTTGAAATTTTGAAAGCAACTTTTATGAACATCTTGCAAAATATTCAAATTTCCATCCACTGAATTTCCGATTTATAACACTTTTTAAAACTGCTGCAGTTTACATATAAAATAATCAGAGCTATTTCATCCACGAGGGATGTGTTCAATATTTTCAACTGGCATTTTTCTCAAAGGTGAAACCATTTCTTTTCAGGGCACCAGAGATTTCTTCTTATGTATAAACTGTCAACAATTTCTCCTGCCTAGCGTGCTAAGTCTTTACCCCCATTGCGTAAAATCACATTTTTCAGCTCTAAATTGCCTCGTTAATGCAATAAAAAATGCTTTTGGCAATCTCCCATGATTCGGGGAGGAGGGCATTTTCTTTTCGGGCAATGGTACAACAGTCACTGTTATTTAAATCACAAATCCCTGACCTGCATTTTTATCAGAAAGACTCTGAAAGCATCCTCCATTTTCGAATAATTCACATTTGGAATTGGTGAAAAAAGAATAATTCCATTTGAAATTAGCATGATTCTTTTTTTCTGATTGTAAGAATATACATTATCAAAGAAATCACACAACTTTACAGTATTAACCTATAAACATCAGATAATATGGAAATAATTTATTACTTAGAAGGAGATAAAGTATGTCACCCTTTGCATTGCAAATAACAAAAAATATTAACTCACTTATTTTCCAAATCCTTTTTTGAAGTTCCATATTTAATTCTTACTAAGTAAGTCAAAATTTAAAATCATTTTCGTTTTCTGACGATTGAGTTAAATGTAATGAATTCCTAATTCTTAAATGTAATTAATGTCTAAGAAACCTGCCATAAATCAACTAGTTATTTTAATTCATTATTTTGATCAGTTCCATTCTTAAAAAATTGTAGAAGTCTACCTCTTTTAATTCATTCGTTAATGGTCCAAATAATTATATTTATATTTATTTTTATTTTTAAAACCAATATATTTATTAAAAATAAATTTAACTGAAAGCAGGGGATTATTAATTTTTATTTTAAAGCGAATATATTTATTAAAAATAAATTTAACTGAAAGCAAGGAATTCTTTAGAAGTTGATACTAATATCACCATGGATTTTCTATCCAAATTTTAGGTTTAATACTGGTTAAAAAATGAGGATATAAATAGTCATGAAGCGTTATTCTCACTTAGAGTAACTTTAATTGAATTCATAGTTGGTTCGCTGGAAGCAATATATTGTTGTATTGAAAATCTAGATCGTTTTCAGTATCAGATCCTTAGCATGAGACATACTTCCTTAAAAGATGCTAGAAAATTGGTAACATTTATCTAAGCTGATAAATAGCTTTGTTTTCTGGTGAAGATGTTAGTAATGCCAAACCATAAGCAGTGGGCATAAAAATACGATTTTTTTTTTTTAAAAATTCCCAGAATAAATGAAAGAATGTTTCTTTACCTGCAATAAATAATTAGTTAGCATGAAATTCAAATCTCTCTAAAAGGAAACATAGTTTCTTGTTGATGCTTATGAATTACATTTAATAAATATCTTCGTCAAAAACTTCGGTAATAGACTTCGTTCGCATTTTATTACTAATCTACGAATGAGAGAATAAGACGCATCAGACATTATTTGACTTTTTGAACTTATCTACATCATTTATTTTTATTCCCTGTGTAGATCTTACTTCCGATAGTATCAATAAAATGTAATTATTAATTTATTACATGTAGAGGAAACAAATGAAAAAAAGGATTGGATGTTTGAAGCATAATTACAAATGAGTCATCTCAAAAACGAACATTTTAATGCGTTATAAAAAATAAAGGCGAAAACACGAGAATGTTTTAACCCGGGGATTCTAATCGTTTTTAAAACAGTTTCAGTCAACATATATGTATTATTTTGTATGCTTTTTATAAAACGAAATTCAGTACAGATTTATTTAAAATCACACTGGCGAAACCACCAAAATGTTGAGCCCATGATTCCATCTGTTATAAATAACGGATTGAATCAACGGTTTTTTTTCAAAAGTATTTCATTAAAGCGATGGGCGTTTTCAGAAAGTAACTGAAATGTTCACCATTACGAACATGGTCATTAGTTATTTCCTTCTTATTTCAATCAACTTACAAATCCAAATATGGGCATTCATGCGTGTAAGTTCAATAGACTACAAGATCAAAACCTTGTGTTCTTTGTCGGGTAGAAAAACATAAATTGAATATTTTTTTAAGAATATTTTTTTTGAAAACGATTAAACGATTAACGACCTTAATTTAAACGTGAGACAAAGACATACTGTATATCCAGCAGACTTATTTCTGCTGGAGAGTCCCATAGGCCTAAGTACAAAAAAGACCCGTAACCACCTATGCGCCTGGAAACGGTACAGCAAAAAGTCTAGCTGAAAACCTTTCACAAAGGACTTCAATTTCGAAGGTGCGATCTTAAATTGAAAGTGCTGCAATAAGTGACAAGTTGTGAAAATGCCTTCAAAGGCTGATCTGTCAAATAAGCTCGATGGGGGATTAAAATAAAAAGTTTTCCTTTTTACGAAACTGTTTTCCTTTTTGTAGTTATTTCACGGTAAAAACTGCTGCAGTAACTGATCGTAGAAAGCGCAATTTTGTTTCTCTCAAAATACATGTAAATAAATAAATTTACTAAAAACAGTTTTATAAAACACACTTTTATAAAAGCACTAAAAAGTAGGAATTTAGAATTTAAATTTCATACCTTAACTTTTAATCTGTAATAATTCATCATTATAAATATTATTAAATTTTAAAATATTGTTCCGCAAATTCAGTACCAGGTGGCGCCACAAGTGTCATATCAAAATATAATTAAATTAAGTTATGAAAATATTAAAATTGTGTACTGAATCGAGGAAATACAAATTGCAAAAAATTTCAAAACTCGAGCACATCAGGAAGTGAGTGAAAATTCCTTTACAAAATTTCATCTTTACGAACTTGAAATAAATCAAGTTGAATAGCAGTACTTAAAAATAATCAACAAGCAAATAAGTGACAGCCCTATTCTCAATTTTAAATAGAAATTAGAAAAGAGAATTTTAAATAGAAATAGAATATTAAATTGGTAATTTTCTTCTAATTTTCTTCTGTAACTTTAAACTAAAAATCATAATTCAGTAGGCAAATTTTAACTGCTTTGCGATACAGTTTAATCATTTCAATAGATTGATTTCCAACTGTATCCCTTCCTAATGTTGTACTTTAAAGTTATTTTATTTGTATGCTGAAAGTAAATCAGTGAAATGCATAGAGTATACAGAAAATGAAAATTTAAGCAGCTGTGTTGAAACTATCAGCTGATTTTTACCTATTCTATAGTTGTAAATATTTTAATGTTTGATCTTTTCAATCTCTAAAATTACAATAAGCTATAAGCCCAAGTAAGCTTAGAAGAGGGCATTGAAACGGAATTTTTATCGCACGAAAACGCAAAATAGCCTCTCTAAGCTAAGTCAAGCGTAAAATGCACATCTTTTGATAAAAAATGCGAAACTCCGAGATTTTAATTCCCGAGTAACCGCTTGATTTTCCGCAACTTTTTGAAAAAGAAAAAGCCGCGTTCTGACACACACGCATCCGTGAACCATTTAAAAATATGCATCAAAGTACTGGCTTTTTTTTTGGTGAAATCCTAAGTTCAGATTCAAAAAACATTTGCTGAAGTTAGTCTCTAAAATGGGAGAACAAAAGCAGCTGCGATTGCCAATATTCTGCACCCATAAAACTATATCGGAATTATGTTCTCAAAAGTTTTCTCGGTTTAAGGATAAGCACCCCTAAAGGAAAATGAATACTTCTCGAAGAAAAGTTTGAAATTTCAGCTTGCAGAGAGAAGAATAAGATAAATAAGAATATGCAGAAAAAATGGTATCGGATTGAAATCTTCCATGTTTACAATTGAAATGAGAATCCTCCGCAAACGCATTCCCCGCTCTCATTCCACAAGTCGACCTTAAGAAGAAGAGAATGTGAGACTGTGTTCAAAGGCATTTAATCCGAAGAATCTATGCCTGCAATTCAATATATCTTAAAGTTCCTAAAGTGTGAAAGAGGCTTAAACTGTGAGGGACACTTTAAATAAAACGATATTTGTGAGCAGGATATATATTATCATTTTAACAAATGCACAACGTTTATTTTGTTTGAATTGTTTTCGTTTGTCAATTAAAGATAGAGTGGACGTTAAAACTCGAAAAATCTACTAAAAACATGATTTTTTAAAAATCAGAATTATTAAAAAATGATTAATAGCCATAGTCCGTAAAAAGAAGTTTTCAGAAGTTTTTATACATTTGTTCACTATAAATTTTTTTTATTGATAATGTGGATTGCTCTATGGACAACTGTATATATTTCCAACATTTTCTCAAAATGAAGTTTTGTGAGGTTATCTACATTTTGAAATACTTCATGCGCATTATATTTTAATACGTTCGCGGAAATGAATGCTATAGTATTCATTTTCATTTTTATGCAAAATGACATGAATATTTGAAATTCACTTTTTCAATTCAATTGAATGTAAAAATAAATAGCTTGTCCATTTTCTCAGATCATCAAAATGTTTACGAATGCCGCATGTGTTAAATACGATTTGGAGATTAGCGTGGAATCGAACTTGAATCCTCGAACATTCAATCTGAAATCCAAGACATTGCAAAAGGCTACAGCGGCCCATTTATTGTTATCGAAAAGAAAATA
>BGPR01011974.1:0-15706 GCA_013235015.1 Araneus ventricosus
TCGAGTGTAATTTTTCAGGAGACAAAAAGAAATATTAGGATATAAAACACAATTTTCAGGACCCTTAGAATAAAAAAGCAAAATTCAGGAGTTTTTCAGGAATTTCAGGAGGAGTACGAACCCTGTAAGTAATGCTTCCTTTTGATAAAGCCCCCTTATTCCAAAACTGAATTAATAAAAATCATGAGCATTTGTTTTAAGTAAAATTAGGGATTCCTAATTTCTTTCCCTTGTGGAATAATCATTACTGCAATTATTTCAAAAATTAATGAATGAAATGTATTTTATATAAGAAACAAATCTAATTTATGTTCTTGCATATAACAAAGATATTTATATAAACACAATTTTTAAACAAATACAAAGATATATCAATAATGGTAAGAAATACTTGCCTCACAACTTTAACAGACTTTGGGTTAAACTGCTGAAGTAATGTCAACAAATTGTTCATAGTTAAGCCAGTATCAATTATATCCTCCACGATCAATAAATTCTGTTAAAGCAATGAACTCAAGTCAATTTATTTTAGGGGAAATGAGTTATAAAGGAATAGAGTTTTTTAAAAATTATAATATTACAATAAAATTATTAATTCGAAATTTAAGTTGAAAAAAATAATAGAAGTAAACAGTAATAAAATGACAATAATTTTGTTTCTTGTATTGTATTTGAAGTAGCTGCATATGCGCTTTTCAGTTTAATGCAAAAATCTTTTAAATTATTTTGAATTTATTCTCTATTAATATTTAAATTATAATTTTGTTAATTTATATGAACTACTACTGTTATAATATTACAATAACTTTCATATCATAAAAGATTTTTTATAGCATTTAAATCTTTATAAAATATACATGTTATTTTATGTTTAAGAAATAACATACTTACCCTTCCTTCTAAAGTCATTAAATTGTCAATTCCCATGACTTTCAGTTCTCCAGAAGAATCTGCACCCTGAAATTAAAGACAATTTAAACCTTAAAGTACGGATAATATGAAAAATCTTTCAGAAATGTGTCAAAATTAAATTAAAACTAGTCTTAAAAGTGGAGGAGAAACTAAAAACACCAAAGAATTCATTTACCTCAATCTGCCTCTAATTTAATATTTTAGACACACACACACACACAAAAAAAAAAAATGTACCTTTTGCAGTCATGTCTTTTCACAGATTATCAACAGGGAGTTCATACTTTATATTTATTTTAATAATTGTATTAATTCTTCATAATGCAGCAATAATAAAGGAAATAAGAAAAACAATGATATTATTTTTTTATAAGATATCTGAACCAGTGGGAGTGTTCTCCCATAAACTTTCTCGTATACTTCCCCAAAAAGATCTGTTTCTCCTTCCCATGCGTGGCTAAAAAAATTCGAACCTACTGTTATCCAGAATCCAATGACTATCAGAAGATTTTTCATTATAGTGATTGAAAAATATCTAGGTAAAGAATCCAATTCAAAGAGATGCGCACCGATTAAAACGCATCTATCGCACACTGCTAGGTTTCACTCTTGCCGTCTCAAGGACAAACTGACATAATTCACTCCTTTCGCGTGCACAGAAGATTGCTTCCAGTACCCATGCGCGTGGAGATAACAGATTGGTTTTAATAGTAAATTATACAGACCAACAGACAGTCAACCCTTTGACGGATTTGGCCCAAAATTTTATACGGACCAACATTCATGACGATAAAACCGTGTACCAAATTTTATCCATCTAGCTATTTAAGTTTTTGAGTTGTTCACATGACTTTGGACATACAAACAGACTTCCCATAGACGGATTTTGTCCAAAATTTGATAGAAACCTACAAATTATGTGTAAAGACCACATACCAAATTTCATCCCCGTAGCTCTAATAGTTTTCGAGTTATCGTGTTCACAGACAGACATAATTACAAAATTGTGTTTTTCGGAATCAGGGAGGTCTAAAACATGGAGATTCGTCAAAATCTCGAGTTTGAATTTTTTGACAATTACAATGCTTTCTCTTTGTATACTTCGTATACGAGAAAGTACAAAAGTAACATTAAAATTAAATGAATGGCAAGGATGGTTTGAAGCACTTCAGAATGCAGGAGACATTGAAAGCCAAAGCTATGATATTAATAGTCAACTTTGAGGCTAAACTTGTATTTCTATAGCTATAATATATTGATTTTAGTGCAACATCAATAAATTACAGGAGTGAAACAAGTTAAGTGCCAAATAATGCAGAGATATTTACACCCATTTGTATATATTAGACAACAAATAGCAGGGTATTTTCAAAAATGTAAAAGAAGGATAAATTAATAAGTTATTAAAAAAAGGCCAACCATCAAGCTTTGCAAATTGCTAAACAAAAATATACATCTATTAAAATATATGAATATAAAGATTTTATGAAACAGTGAAAACTGTCTGGATTTTATTCAAAATAAAAAATATTGTTGCTAACTTATGAAAAAATTATTATTAATTCTTGTTAAAATTAAAGAAATCATCTTATAGAAATTAAACTAGTGATAAAACAAAAAGAAAAAGTTCCAATATCAAAGGATAGCATTAAGATCATCATTTTCTTCATTCAATGACAAAAAACTTTTTTGAAATTATACTCGAAATTAAATCAACAAATAAATTAAAAGCCTTGTAAGATAAAAACTTCAGAATCAATATTTGTCTTTATTTTTCAAGTTTCAAAGTTTACTTATTCATTTTTTAAAGACAAGAATTCTATTTAATTACCTCATAACTTTTAAGTCGAATAAAATCCACAGAAATAACACCAGTGGGACCACTGCTATTACGGACATACTGCTTTATTTTATCAAGTAGATCAGCAAAAAATTTGTAACCTCCTTTAAGAACACATAAAGCAGTAAAGGGCTGATCAACATAATCTTGAGCAATATCTCTAGCTAAACGCTCAATTCTGTAAGAAACAAAATAAGGAAAATAAGTAATGATTTAAATTTGTAATAACTATAACTCATTTTTACATAATGCATAATTTATATATAGATTTTTTTCATAACATTTTTCTAAAAATAATTTGAAAAGTTTTGGATATGGTTAAAAAGTAATTCTATACAATGCTAAATTGTAGCTTGGTTGAATGAGAAAAATGCTTAAAGTATAAAATGCACCATTTAAAAATTTTCTATGAAATCAAAGTAATCCTTTTTAATTTCAGATAACAATAATGTGCAATATTCTTTTAACTGCAGAAAATTCTTGCCATAAAATCTTATTTTCATTAGAAACAAAAGATTTTTTAAAATCAAATGTCTCACTTTATGCAAATATTGCTGCAGTTAGTTTTTTTGTCAAAGAAATACAGTGGAACCTCGCTTAATGAGCATAATTCGAACCGAAACCTAACTCATCATACGAAACACTCGTTAAATGAAACAATTTTTCCCCATATAAATTAATGTAAAATACGATAATGTGTTACATGCCAAATAAAATTCTCAAAAATTTTTATGTATAATCTATGGCCCTCCTGAAATACTTCTTTGACTGTTAATGAACCTGGCATCTTATTAATGATGTAGGCAGAAATTACCTTACCTTTTCACAAATAATGTTCTCATTAAAATTATCGCCTCGAAATTGTTTCTCGTGCATCCATACGAGAAGCAACCTTTCAATATTGTAAAAAGGTTGCGCAGATATTCTTGCCATTCCCTTTGAAGCATCTCTCTTGAATAACGTCCTTGTTCTTGAGGATAGTGCAAATAGTTTATGTAGACCAATTACATGTGCTTGCTATATCAGCAATGCTCACTCTTCGTTCTCACTTTTCAATGATTTTATGTTTCATTTGCACAGTTTTTTTTTCTATTATGGATGCCTTCTTGTGGCATTTTCTTCAAGGACATTTTTGCAAGGGTTTTTAAACTTTGGGGGAAAAAAACCCACAAATAATATGTCTGAGCGTATGTTTGTAAAAATATGGTGATCACAAAGGACACTAAGATATTAGCAGGTGCACTTCGGGCTTGCATTTAGTCCCCGTCACTCGTTATGCAAAACGTTGCTCATCAAGCAAGTCATTTTTTACAATTTATTTTGCTCATTAAGCGAGGTTCCACTGTATTAATAGGCATAATCATAAGGACAATGAGAAAACTATATTGCTTTGCGATACAACTTATTGGAAAAGAAAGGGGAAAAAAAGCTTGTGTGACATATTTTTTAATGAAAAACATTTATGAACTCATTTCTTTATGATCTTGCACTTTTGAACAACTTTCTATGACAAGAGACTAAATGCAAGCAAAAAATTTTGAGCCGACAATATTTGTTCCAATATCACTAGATTTGAAGTAAATCAAAACTTTTTCTAATTTATTAATTTGATATCATTAATTTTACTGATTTGCATTAAAATATAAAGTGCCAAACTATCAAGATGATTTTTTTTTCACTAACATTCTTCAATAGTTTTGAATTTCTAAAAACAAAGACAATACTGATTTAAAAGAAAAATGATTATGTCATCACTATTCTTAACTTAAAATATTCTTTATGGATGATATAAATACTGATTTCACTCCTTTGTAGAGCTCATCTGTATTCTATTACCCAGTAGATATTTCAGTGTGTGTTTTTCTTCCATTGTTGAAAACTAATTTAATATCCTAAAAAAAAATTTACTTTTTTTTAAAAATTTCATTATTTTCTTTTTTGTGTGTGAAATCTGTAAGTAAAGTCCTCTAAGATAGTCAGCTCAAAGACTATGGTTGCAAATCTTTAATTCTTTTTCTCAGTATGTTTTAATTTAGATGACGTGCTGCCCCATTTTAATGTTGAAATCAAATACATATTTTGCATGAATTAAAGAAAGTGAAGTTGGCACCGACAATGCATAATTAGATAACACAAGCAGTTATTTCACTTCACTGGGGGCTTTTATGTAGACAATGAATAGAACAAGTACAAGGCTGCTGAAAAAAACCTGGGTTAAATGTCTATCACAATTTGAAATTTAAAATCAGTTTTTTTAAGGGAACCAATATAAAATTATGCACAAGACATTCAATTGAAATTAAACAAAATCAGTATTCCCGGTAAACAAGCTGGTCACTGAAGACGGCTGGTAATAATAATAATACATAGATAAAATTGGTCTTAAGCAGGGTTGTGGTGATTTAAATCAGTTGATTAAAATCACTGATTTAAATCGCGATTTAAATCAACCGATTTTTTTAAAAAAAATCATTGATTTAAATCACTATTTTAAATATCAAGTTAATCTGCTTTAATGAAATAAAATTGTTCATGTATCTGTAAATAGTGATTTTAAATTATTTTTAAATGTATATTTATAAAGAAAATGTATTATTTTTAAAGAAAAAAATGTATATTTAAAGAAAGAATATATAGAACTGAAAAAAATATATTTTATTGAATTGATGTAACTATAGTACTTTCCATAGCTTTATTTTTGAGAACACAAGCAAATCAGATTTTAACCCTTTGCGATGCAAGGCAATAATTTTTTGAAAATATGACGAGAAAACAACATGAATGGGTTTAGTTTATTGTCTAGACATAGAATTTACAAAAAAAGTTTTTTAAAAAACTTACTTCATTTCGGGGGGGGGGGGGACCCCCCTTAGAAACAGCCACCTTGATACACTCAAAAATTATTGTTGAATCTTACAGAAAATTATAAATTAAAACTTCACAAATATTGGAGCAAAATTTTCGAGTTACTTTGCTAAAATTGTAAAACGTCCAGAACTGAAAAATTTCTTATCTCCGAGTCAAGGAATTTTCCCAAACTTTATCTCTAATAATTCCTATTCCGAAACAAAATTTCATAAAACTGCTAATACATTCTAAAAGGAGTACTATTAGCCCTATCCTAAACCTATTATTTTCCTATAAAAAGCTATTATTTATAGTTGAATTTAACGGTTGAGAAGTGAGTGAAATTAGGTGTGCCATTAACTGGCACACTTCGCCGCAAAGGGTTAAATAAATCTCCAATGAGCAACACAATAAAATGCTAAGTATGAAATGCTACTTTTTTTATAAAATAAATATTGTGAAAGGATCATGTTCACAAAGAAAGAACATAGTAAAATGCAGTGAGTTTCATTTTAATACTGGACAAAACTAAATAGTGTTGGGAACAACAAAGTTTTTATATTGCAATAATTTTCAAATGTAAGATAATTAAGTAATGCATATAAAATGTTCCAAAGAAATACAAGCATCTACAATGTGCAATTTTTAACTATGATCTATACTTATAAAAGGCAATGTTTGTGAGCGTGTGCGTAATGTCCAGACGAATCTATCACACTTACAGTCATGAAATTTGGCACACAAGTATGTAGTCCTGATGGTGACTCAATGCACCTCGGAGCCTGAATTTAAAAATTTTATCTAGAAAATTTTTTATTTAATGTTGTGGGTGAAACAGATTAGGATTAGAGAAAGCTTCAAAACTTGTATTTGTACTGAAACAAATGAAAGCTGAGTGTAAAATTCTCCAATATTCTAACATGCAATAATGTATCTATAGTCAAGAAATGACAATTTTTATTATATTTTTTCCTTAATAAAATTGTCTTATATTTCAAAAGTATATTATTTTTCTATTTTAGTTCACAAATATTTTTTAAATAGTTGTTACATTTTTGAATTAAATTTTTTTAATGTTTTTTTTTTGTTTTTTTAAAGAAAGTACAGCTTAATGACTGGTATGTTGTTATATATGCATAATTCTATGACTGTAGGGCTCATTCTCTAATATACAAATGTTAAATATATATAAGTAGTTTTAAAAAAATCATTAAAATCAAAAAAATCTTGATTTAAATCAAAAAAATCCGATTTAAATCAAATAAATCGATTTTTTTGAAAAAAAAATAAAAAAAAATCGACAACCCTGGTCTTAAGCAGTATTAACAAATTGAACATGACAAAACTTTTCAGAATTGACAGATGAGAAAAAATAAATAAAATCCACCTATCATGAATAAGTCCACATGGTACAAGAACTCTGTCCAAATCATCAGTATAATGGCGAGGAATGCAAAATGTCTCCAAAGGATGTCCATTATCTTCTTCTGAAATCTATAAAATTCATCACTAAAGAAATTATTTAAAAGAAATAAAGTTTAGTTAAAAATATTAACAGGAAGTAAAAATAACACACTCTGTAAAAAAAATTCTATTTTATTTCCACAATGAATATTTACAGTATCTTAAGCTTGGATAAAATTATACAGAATCTCCTATCATTATACGTATTTTATAAAAAAAATTATGGGTTGTGTTGGGTTGGCTTTTATGGCGCAAAAGCTATTTTTGGCCATGCTGCGCCAAAAAGAAAAAAAAAAATTATGGATATTCTGAATTTTTATTAAAAGAAACTGTAAAAAAAAAAAAAAAACCATTTGTACTGTTAATAAATAGTTCACATTAATCGCAAAAAAACCAAAATGTTTTGCATACAAAAGTTTTATTTAAGAAAAATCATTAATAAGTATTTATATTTAAGAAAAAATATCACTTTA
This sequence comes from Araneus ventricosus, assembly GCA_013235015.1. Classification (NCBI taxonomy): domain Eukaryota; kingdom Metazoa; phylum Arthropoda; class Arachnida; order Araneae; family Araneidae; genus Araneus; species Araneus ventricosus. The sequence continues at coordinate 7,537 of BGPR01011974.1, forward strand.
CTTTCTTCTTAAAATATTCAGGAATTGAAGAAAAAAACAGTTTATCAATGTCAGCATGGTAAAAGTAAAGTTTACTCCCCACTCAGCATCGCCAACTTTTTGTCGCCACGAGCAAGATGGCTTGGCGATGCGAGAACATTTGTTTTGGGTGAACAGTGAACATTTTATTGTTGCCTTATGCACACAATGCCTGAGGCATCTCAAGTGGGTTCCAGCCAAATTTAAAACAAAAAAAATCAGCAGCTTCACTGTCAGCAAAACAAGAAAATACTAGCTTCGGTTTTTCATTGAATGTTAGGAATCATCTAGGTTTTTAAAAAAAAAAAAAAATTCCAAAAACTAGAATTTCCGCACGCAATGCCTGCGGCATTGCAAGTGTGTTCCGGGCAAATTTTTTAAACTAAAAAAAAACACATCAGTGGCTTCGCTTTCAACAAAGCGGGAAAATAGTATCTATGCTTTTTCATTGACTGTTAGAAATATAGGTTTCTTAAAAAAATTCCCAAAACAAGAATTTCAATTCCAAACGAAATTTTATTCAAATTCGAAGAAATTGACCAATGAAATCGTAGATAGCACTTTCCGAACCATTAAAATTGCAACGCTGAAGAACGAAATAAAAATATAACGATTCCTGAGGGAACAAGACACAAATAGGAACATTCCTGCACAACCAAAGCAAATGTTCTGACGTTGCCAATCTGTCTTCTGCTTAACGGCAAGAAACAGGTGAGCTAAACCAGAGAGAAAGGGCTGTGTACCATAAACTTTACTTTAACCGTCAGCATAACCTGCATTATATAAGTATTTGATAACAATATTTATAGAATATAACAATTGTGAAAAATTTGAACCTGTCTAATATTTTTTCAAGACTTCAATTTCTTCTGTTATGAATTACTGGATGAATAAATAACAATTAAATTAGCCCTTTAATTATTAATAGTATATCATCAATGGTAATTATAATGGTACTTGGCTCATCAGCAATGATTAAGTTCAAATGTAATGCTGCTACATATATGTGTTCTTTAACCACTTAAGGACCGAATTATTTTGAAACCTACAGTATTTAGAACAAGTTAACTCAGGTTATGTCCTTGAGCGGTTAACTTGAACAGAGCAATAAAAACTCGCTCTTTAGAGACTAACACGAATTAAACAGGCCACTTATCAAAAGTTAACTATTTAATTAATAGCTGAAAATACAATGCTCAAGAGACAAAATCTATTCCAACTTTGTATTTGAATGTACCTACTCATGGCAGTAACTTTTATTTGGATAATATTAGCAATATAATAGCATGGAAATCACTATGCCTTCCATTCTATATATGCTTCAACTACTTATGAATAAAAATTCAGCCTTTAGCACATATTTTTAAAGATAAAGACAAATTTTCTGCGACAAGTATATGACATCTTGAACAATATATACAGCTGAATTGTATGACAAAAGTAAAATGAAAATCAAATAAAATGAATGGGAGAAAAAAGTAATACTAGTCGGCAAAAATATGAATTCTTGCTGTGAAGCTAACGGACTGCCTACTTAGGAAGCAGAAATTGAAAAATGATGCAAAAGACAATCTGCCCATTCCTTCTGCAAGAATACAATAAAACAAAATTCAATACAGACAGCAGACATCATCAGTCAAAAAATTATACAGACTAGAAAAAAGTTCCCTACTTCCTTTTCTCAATAGTTTTCAAACAGTGTCCAACTCCTTGATATGAAAAGTCAGTTAGTTATTGTTCAAACATTCGGATAGCATCATTCCTACAGGATAAAACCTGCGTCAGCTCAATAATATTTAAATTTGGCCAACTTTTTGGCCAGTTCACCTGAAATCTGGACAATAATTTGCATTTCTTAGGTAGATCCTCGATTGTTTCCATTTCTTCACTACAATAACACACTGCAGTCTTTTGAAAAACCTACCGATATTCTCCAAAAACTTCATGACCGGTGTAGATTTGGCTTAAGTAGAAGTTACCAATCACTCTTGTTAGGATAACCCTGTCAAAAAACATTTTTGTCCAATGCCCTTTCTGGGATTTCCTATTTAGAAAGAAAAATGTAAATTTCTGTTTGCTAGACAGCAGCCAAAACGTACGACAAATATACCCAGTATAAAACTTGAATATGAAAAAACTTGCAATTCAACAACTTTCTACCAACTTTGCAGTATAAAGTTGCTATACTTGACACATTTTGGTGACTGATATTATAAAAAAAAAAAAAAAACTGATATTTTGCATGAAGATTTATGCTTACCAACAACAGTTGTTGGCCTAATATACAAGAATGAAAGAAGCTCACCTTTTTCAGTGCAGTGGGCGATTTTGAAACATATTTATAAGATACAACCAGATTCTTAACAATCAATTCTCCAGCTTCAAAATAAGCTTTCTGAATTTGACAGGTTCCAAACTTTTCTATGTTTAATTATTTAGATTTCAACATTTAGAAATTTTGTGTTTTGTTATAAGGATAAGCTTGTTAAACTTTCAAATAACAAAAATGAGTATTTTTAGTTTTAATCAGTTGAATTGGTAATCAAGTGACAATATAAATTCCAAGAACGTGGCTAATGTTAGTTGAAATGTTCAGAGTTCAAGAAAAAAATTATTCTCCCATAATTATTTCAGGAATAAGATTTCACACAATACAATTTAGCCCAACCAAAGTGTATGGTACGGCGCCAAATTTGAATTTCTTTTGGCGATAAATTGCTAAATGTAGTAACCCAAAGACGGACTGTAACATGGTAAATCTGTCAACATGGTGGACGTTTGGCGAGTTTTCCATGATTTGGCGTCAGATTGGCGAGGCATGTACCGTACACTTTGGTTTTACATACAATTTAAGTATGTCTAACAATATTTCATCCTACTAAGAAATATTAATAAGATTAGTCCAACCTAAGCATGCACAGTAAGTTTAAGATTGATCACTGCAACAGCTCAGATACTGAGGGCAAGTGTTAAAGGCCATCACTGGCCCCTTCCAAAGGAGTTGCATATCATCAATGGAAGGTAACTTAACCCCCAATATTACTATACTCCCGGGAGAAGTGAGAACCTGTTTCCTTATCCGGCAGCTTCTCATCCATGTACTAGTGTTGCCCTTCCCAGAGGAGAAAAAATGTTAATAAGAAGAGAAATAATAATAACTTAATTAGAAATAAATAATATAAACTTATAATATATAATAAGTAATATAATAAACAATAAATATAACTTTAGATACAAGAGAACTTGACATTTTTGGTTATATGGGGATATTAGGAAAACTGAAACACACTGGTTCAAAGTTAAAGCAATAATTAGTAGGTCTTTATTCTTCTGAACTTCATGATCACAAAAGAATTACAAAATACAAGACAATCAACATATAGATATTCTTGACATACAAGTTTCCACAGCTCTCTTGCTCTTTTTTAAAATAAACAACTACAGTGCTAAATTCAAGGTAATAAATGTAATATACTTCACACAATGATAATGACAGCATTATAATACATCACATTAAAATTACAGAAGGAAGAGGTGCTTGGAAAACTTATTAGATTACAGCAAATATTTTAATTTTTTGACAATAAGAAAAGGAGAAAGTATGTCAAGTTTACATAGTAAAAGGGATCTCACATCGAACTTTCGTTCTTCTCGTCTACTTTTTAACAAAATGACTTGCTCTTGCAAAATGAATATACTTATCAAATAAACATTTCACTTTAAAATAAGTTTAAATCTAGAAGTTTTATGTACAAATAAAAAAATCTCAAAATAAAAATATTTGCTGGAGAGCAATCTCACTATAACAAATTGACTAAAATATATAAAAAAAATTTATAGAGTAGTTAACCATTCTAAGAAAAGAGTTTTTCAAATAGAGCAATTGTAAATTTAAAGAAACATAGTAAAATAAAATAACTTACAACAATATATTTGTTAGACGGACACATTTTGTGATTGATAAATATGTTCTAAGAGTTAACAGATTCCGTTTTATTCAACTCGTCTGGAATGACACATAAAAACGGCTATGCGTGCTTCGAATGAAATGTTTGAAATGATTGTTTATAAAATCTTATATTTGCGCCACACTCGAATCCGGCAATCGACTTCCTCTTCTTGAGGCATTTCAGCTATTTTCTTCTTCAAGACCTGCTATGATTTCAAGGCTGTACTATAGCATGAATTTCAGCTATATTTTATTTTTTTAACTTTGTCTAATAATTGTCTTTTTGCTGTCATTGTAGTTCAGCCCTTATAAAATAAGACAACATACTAGAAAAGGAAGACAAAATAATACTTTTCAACTTCATTTCCTTAAAGTCCTTGCCTTCCCATTTCAGACATACTGTTGCGAAGTGTAACCGCCACCAGGCGGCGAAGTTGTGACGTCAGCCTGCGTGCTGACAGATACGTTTTGTGTGTATCTCTGTGTTTGTATCGTCCTTTGTCAATAAACGAGTGTGTCTGAAAGGTGTTTATTCTTATTTTGGCCACAGTATCCAGCATCTTGTAAATGCAAGCCCCATAAGAACAATGAACTTCGGTTCTATGTTGAATGGTTTTCGAACACATACCGTTTCTGTTCACGCATTGGCAATGGCGGCTCGTGAGCTCAGAAACGAGGAGGGCTGCAAAAAAATGTTTATCAAGAAGAACAATTTTAAAACCTACTTTATCTCCAAGGAGACCAAATTTTTAAATTCCAAATCCAGATCTGAAATTTCCTACTTTTCCAACAACGTAATTAACCAGCACATGACATTTTCTATTAGTTTTAGTAACAAAAATTAAAGTGAATATTGATGTGACGATCCTCTGTCGAAAAAAAAAATAATAATAATTAGAGCTCCACATATACACTTGCCCTCCTAGCGTGAAATTTTTTGCTGGTAAAAATTAGTGGTGTGAAACTGAAACGAAACGTTTTAAATGTTAAACAAAAATTAGAAATCCTTCAAAAACTTGATAATGGAGAATCTGCTAGTACTAATGCAGAAGTTGTACTAAATGAGGGAAATACAATTTCTCATTCTGCTGCTCTACAATCTGTGGAAACTTTGTTAGATTATATGGGACAAAGAGGATTTACGGGTCTATTCTGGTACCCCCGGTTGGGTTTGGAGACGTCACTTTTTCCGCACGTTAACAACGGGAAAAGTGACGTCTCCCAACCCAACCGGGAGTACCAGAATAGACCCCTTAATTACGGTGACATTACTGCGGTTCGTAAAATATGTGTCGATATACGACAAGAGATGAACAAAAAGCAGAAACAAAGACGCATTACAGATTTTTTTAAGCAGTAAATGTTAAAAGGAAAATTCCTAGTTTGATTTTATACAGCATTGCAAATGAAAATAATTTTTATATTTTTGTACTGATGTTGATTTTTTCTTTAATAAAAAGGAGTTTTCGGATTATCCGTGTTTTTCTATTGTCCGTGCGATCCCTGCCGGTGATTAACCCGGATAATCGGGAGTGCACTGTATTTGTAACATTAGAGGTGTTTTATCGATAAGTTAATTACATAGAAGCATATCACAAAAATCAGATACATGTTTTCTTAATTTTTACTTCTATTGTACTGATGAGATTTGTGTAGAATAATTGCAATTCAAAGAGACAAAATCATATTGATTTAACATAAATTTTCTAACAAAAAATGGGATTTAGTAGACACTTATGAAAATCTTTTGATTGAGCCTCCTTTAGTTGCAATCATTTTCCTCCTTAAATGGTCGCAATGGATCTCGCGAATATAAAATTTGTTTTATGATACGATCAGGGGTGGCGCCACAGGGGGACAGGGGAGGGGCAAAGCCCCCCATCGGGAAAAACTTTTGTATCCCGACGGGGAAAATATTTGTACGTGGTATTTAACTGTAGTTGATAAATAATAATCTGCAAAAAATTTGAGACCAATTTCATTACAGTCGTACCCTCGTACAGCAGGTCGTGCCCCCTGTCGGGGAGACCGCGCGCCCCTGTCGGGCAAACTCTACCGCCATTTCTGGATACAATCATCCAGTTTTTGATAATTTTTCCTATATAACTGTACTAATTAGTTCTAATGAGAATGTAGATGAGTATTCTGTAAGCAAAATTCAGATCGCAGTGCCTTTAAAAACAAAGCAATTATCTAGAAACTAGAAAATCACCCGTCATACCATGACGGGTGCAAATTGCCTCTTCATTCGAGAGATTTCCCGTCAAATTTGACGTGTTTAAATAGATATGTAAGCGAGATAAATGTTTAACATTGATTGAAAACAAATATAATAAACATATGTTTTATGACAGGAAATAATTTTTTTATTTATTTAAATATTTCTTTATTAAAAAAACTCTTGGTAAACAACATTCCTTGTGAAGTATTTTTCATTGTTTAACAATTTTATATTATAATTCAATAACCATGAAATTCACAGCCTGTCAAACGTAAGTCAAAAGTTAAAATTTCAAATGCATTCTTTTTCATAATTCTAAGCAAAACTAAGAACTTCTCTGCTTGTCAAACGTTAGCAAAAAATTTTATCAAATTACATCATCACGATTGTAATAAATAATCAGATGCATCGTGGCGTCCAAACTATATCACGCGCATGATATACCACTGACATAATTTACTACTTTCTATTAAAAAACGAAAATTAATTTGAAATATATGATTAATATAATTTAAAATTTCTCGGGAACTATTGATCCTAGCGAGATAATTTTTATATCAATCGATAGCAAATTTTATTTCACTATTTTAGAGCTATTAAATTTGAAATTAGAACGACAATTACTCTTTTAAATTTAAAATTACTGAAATTTAGGTTCTCTAACAATGAAATAATGCTGTTGAACGTCTCGCAGTGCTACGGCGCGAGTTTTATTGTTGGTGACGTCAGAGCGTTACCGAGAGACAGATCTGGACTATTATATTAGTTATTACACAAATAAAACTTTTAACATTTCAGAGGTTTTAAAAACTGAATAAGATGAAATATATATTGGATTTTTGATATATTAAATAATTTTTTTTTGGAATTGGAGGTATTTAATGAAAAGACCAAAGGATATAAAATGCAAATAATGTAAAGCACCGTTTATACGTCTTTCAAGGGACTGAATTAAAACCACGTATACATGAAAAGACGCAAAATCGAAATTTTAAGAAAGAACTTTGATTATTACATATTTAATGCTGCTAATACAAATTCATTTAACAGTATTGTGGCATCATCGCGGCATCTGGCAATATCCTGAATTGTGATTTCATGCAGATCGGATCCGCCCTCTTTGTGATGTCACCCATCGACCAATAACGACGAGCCTGTTACTGTATATAAGGACTGATTGCTACTGTTCATTCTCTGCTCTCCCTTGTTTGTATCATTTGATTAGATAGCTGTATAATGATTTTATGATTTAGTATTTTAATTTAATTGTTATTTTCATTAAATTTGTTATTTTATTAACGAGTAGTCTTGATTCGACTTCGTCACCAGTTACACACAATGGAATACTTCTGATTTATGTGAATACAGGTATGATACATCGAGAAGCCGAGTAGGGTAGAATTGTACAGGTTGACATGTAGCACTTGAGTGACAATAGTTCTATACACTGACTACCTCAGCAACTATATAAATCTCGCCTGTATCAATGCTGTGAAGTTAACTTGACCTAGACGTAGGCCCAAGAAGTTACAGTATTAAAGTTTTTTCTAAAGATAGTAATGGTTACTAGTAAAATATTACATAGTAACAGAAATCAATAATAAATTTTAAAATAAAGCATTTATCATAAAAATGAGAAAATCATACCTTTATTGCATATCTTGATTACTAAATATACATATATTATACGATTTATGTGAAAGGGGAATAATAACCAAAATCTTGAACCGTCGTCTGAATGCTGATTGACTGTAAATATTAAGTACAGCATTATGAATGGAATTAAGTTCATTGAATGTTTTTTCCCTTTTCTTTGGACAGAAGAAATATTTTCGAAGTTTTTAAATGGAGTTCATTGCGTCTTTAAAGGGATGTGGAATAACTTCTTTATCATAGCTTAAATTAGCACCAGACAATCTGTCTTCTTTTAATTCACCGATTGTGAATCATTCCGAAGTCGTGATATCTTTATCACAGTTCAC
>BGPR01011974.1:15806-45643 GCA_013235015.1 Araneus ventricosus
GAATTTATCTATACTTATAAAAGGCAATGTTTGTGTGCGTGTGTGTGTGTTTGTCTGCGATGTCCAGACGAATCTATCGCACTTACAGCCATGAAATTTGGCACACAGATAGTCGTAATGGTGACTGAGTGCACCTCGAAGCCGAAATTTTAAATTTTAATCTAGAATTTTTTTTATTTAATGTTTTGTGTTGTTTTGGTTGATTTTTCGCACTAATTTCTCATTAGAATGGTTTCAAATAATTGTACAACAAAAATAGATAGACCATCGGAAAGAGCACGCGATTTCCGTTCTAATGAAGTTAGTTTTGAATTTCTATCTTAAATTACTGAATTTTGAGAATTTTTTAAAAATCAGTCAGTTTTGCACCTAAATGTTGGTTTTGTTTTTAAATTTGTTGCATCCGACTTTCTAATAACACTATTATTTTCAATTTTTTTCAGCTTATAACTGCAACGGTTCTGTCGCATTTAAAACGAGAATGGTTAAAATATCTTTTTTAGTTTTTTTAAAATTAATTTTTTCCTGGTAGTTGAACGATATGTTTCCTCTAGCGAAGCTTCCGCCCACGACAGTCTCCGGAACGTTGCGGGCAATTTCATTGGCTGAAGGGCCAGGGTGACGTCATTACTTTCGCGTTCTGCGAGGAGATGATGTATTTACTCCATGACTTCGATTATTATTTTTAAGCATATCTTAACTTATTTCTTTGGCTTTCATACTTTGCTCGCGGTGTAATAAATATCACATTGTAATTTTTTAACATTATTTGGATTTAACGGTACTCGGTCGATAGGAAAAGGAGGCGGACCAACTCAATAATATATATATATTTCTGTTTTGATTTAGTTTTTAAAACTTTCATTTATGCAATTGTATGTGGGCTTTTTTTTATTTTGTTGAAATCCCGATCCCACGGGCAACGCCGTGCGCGTACTGCTAGTTATTAATAATAATATACAATAAAAGAGTATTAATACAATAATTAATTAATGTAATAAGTAATGATTATAAATAAGTAATTAATACTATATGTGATAATAATAAATAAGTAATTATTGCAATAAGTAAGTATTATAGACAAAATTTTTTATTAGCATTGTTTTCACAAGAAATTAATCCATTGGCCAATATTTATCGTCTAATCTGCTCATAACGACTCTTTCAGCAATGAGTTGACCCGTGAGTCGACACCTCTCATCGGAACCAGCATCATTCAACGCAGATACTAATCTTTCGGTGGCCACAGAACTTCCGACTAAAGATAAATATTTTTGGCTACAGAAAACAGACGCCGTTTACAGACCAAATTTTTATTAGTATAGTTTTTGAAGGAAATCAATCCATTGGCCAATATTTATCTGTTCATTAAGACTCTTTCAGTAATCCGCCAACCAACAGACGCCTCGAGGAAGTGGGTGTCGGTAATCGGCCTAAGATGATGAAATTCAGAGCGTTATGACTTAATAAATTTTAGACTAGTCGAACCTAAAATCGAGCCTATCTTCCGACCCGGCATTTTCCCCCGGTTTTTGGATTAAAAAAAAAAACGGTTTAAACCGAGGCAAAAAAAACCCGTAAAAAAAAAAGGTTAACCGAAACAAACAAACAAAAAAAAAACTCGGTTCAGTTTTCCCATCCCTAGTTCACATACTAGAAAGGAGGAAATTTTCACATTTTAGAACGGGGGAAAACGACGTATAACCGAAGCTTTGCGTCGTATAAATGAAGTACTTTATCATTACAATGAATACGAATGAATCGGGACTGTGATGAAGTGACGTTTAAATGTAAACGGCGTACAAACGAGAAACGTATAAATGGTGCTTTACTATACTTTCTATGCTTTGAAACTATGGTCGAATTTGGTTTTTATTTTCCTTGTGAACATAAAAGAAATGTCCATGTAGGCATATTTTTACTAAATATAAGTACGTGAAAAGGTTTTACTTAAGAGTCATTTTAAGATTGTATTTCTACAAAATTTTTAAGGCTTTGGCAAACTTATAGAGTTGTCTTGCAAATACCTTCGTATTCATTCTATCGTCAGTTACTTAAAGAACTTGAATATCGACGTTCCTGTTTATATTTCATTCGTTCAGCTTCTGTAAGAAAAAAAAATAAAAACACCTCTTTAAATATTTGTTCCAAACGGAATTATCGCAAAATTGCGAACGATTCTTAAGCTGCCTGCATACTTTTAGAATTGACTGTGTAGATTTTTAAGCGCTTGCTTTTATTTGCTTCTAACACCACATTTCTTTTTAACGCTTAAGTTCTTGCTATTTATTTATTTATTTTGAGTTGTGAAGTCGCCTCTGAGGTCAACACAGCTTTCCGACAACAAACAAGCACTTGCTGGAAAGGAACTTTGATGATGTCTTATTATTGCTTAATTGAATCTGTGACTGCTAACACTTAACTTCCAGACCTTATTGGTCGTAGTGAAGAGCAGTACAAGTCTTCAGTAACGCGGGGTCTATGCAGGAAATTGAACAAAATCTTCTAAAATAAATGCAGATGAATTTTGTAGAAAATTCTAGGAGACGGGACAACTGAATACAACTTGTGAGGAACAAGAGAAACTTATTTATTGTGTTTTATTGACAAACGACGATTTAGGAAAGTAAACTTTGTTGTTATCCTATGCATTCATCAATTTTTATTGATGGTAGTCTTTGTACACCAATAACGGAAATTTCATAATGAAATGCTATGTTGGATACTAAAAATAATAAACAAAAAAATTAATAAAATACTATTCATTCTTTACATTTACAAACATTTTTGTCTTCAGCATTTCAGTATGCAATCAATATAATCAACCTAAGAGAATTTATTTTGTTGAGAAGTATTACTAATATAATAGCCCAGATCTTTCGGTAATGGTCTGACGTCACCGACAAGAAAACTCGTGCCATAACAATGCGAGAAGTTAAACAATAAATGTTTAAAACTCTCTCTAAATTGTTACTCTAAAACTAAAATAAACTCTTCTTTCATACTCTAAATAAAGAATCTCCAGTTTACCGACTTTAATTGCCGTTTTTATTATATGAAGAATACAAAGTTAAACTCAAGTTCTAAAGACATTTTTCTATTCTACTGAAACAACGTTGCCATTCCTGAAAAACAAACTCTTAAAAACATAGATAATATAAGTAGACAATCAATTACAAAACATGCAATATAAAGAAAATGGTAACAGTAATTAATCGTTTGAGGTTAATGAAATATTATTTAGAGTTTTTAGTTATGAAAATGTAAAGGGAAAAATATTAAAGTCAAAATATTGTTCAGCATTATTTGCAATTATAGAAAAACCTGCACCTGGTGTGGCGCACCGTGCTACGCCATCTTACTGTGATGTATATTAGCCAATATCCGCCTCCGGACATTGGGAATTACTTTTGTCTAGTCGTTAGGATTTTCGGCTCGTAACCCAAAGGTCCTCAGTTCCATCCTCCTGCCGCCAAAATTTCATTGTTAGAGAACCTAACTTTCAGTAATTTTAATTTTAAAAGAATAATTGTCGTTCTAATTTCAAATTTAATACCTCTAAAATAGTGAAATAAAATTTGCTATCGATTGATATAAAATTTATCTCGCTATGATCAATAGTTCCTGAGAAATTTTAAATTATATTAATCATATATTTCAAATTAATTTCCGTTTTTCAATAGAAAGTAGTAAATTATGTCAGTGGTATATCATGCGCATGATATAGTTGGGCGCCACAATGCATCTGATTATTTATTGCAATCGTGATGATATAATTTGATAATATTTTTTGGCAACGTGTGGCAAGCAGAGAAGTGCTTTGTTTTAAAACTAGATTTTCTATCTGTCTAGATTATATCTACTAGATTTTCTAGATTTTTTTTAGACCAAGAAGTTTTTTGAATAAAGAAATATGTTAATAAATATTATATATTTCCTGACATAAAACATATTTATTTTATTTGTTTTCAATCAATGTTGAACATTTCTCTCGCCTATATATCTATTTAAACACGTCAGATTTGACTGGAAATCTCTCGAATGAAGAGGCAATTTGCACGCGTCATACCATGACGGGTTATTTTTCTAGTGTTCCTAATATTTGGTAAGTAGGAAGCACTTAATATTTCGGACACTTTCTGATTTCGAACAATTTTAATTAATAATTTTTCTATAATTGTAATTTTTAATTGGAATATTTTTCTAGTAGCTTCATTCTCTACTTTAATTATTCATTGACAAAAATTGCACAGTTTCAAAACAGAGAAAGTATATTTGAAAATATATTTTTAATAAGAATGAATATGAAAACAAAAATCAAATGGATTTCTTATAGATGTAAAAATCGACACTGGTGTATAAAAGTTAAGCAACTTTGGTAAAATGCGAAAAATTTGTAGTTAATATGGGTGCAATGGTTCGCAATCAGTTGTAGAGAATCGTGCAATATACAATCGCGGAAACTCACATTTTACAGTGGAGATTCGGTCACGAGGGCATTTAGGGGACCAATCAGAAATTGCTGAAGTTGAAAAGGATTTCGGATCACCCCGTTTCACAGAAAGCTGACATTGATTTGAATCTTTCGTCAATGGCTTTATGTGCTATGAACAATACTTGCGTGAATTTTCGTAAAAATAGTATTTATGTTCGGGAAGATATAAAGGTTTTTTTAAAGAAATTTCAAATCTTTCCGCATGTTTTTTTTTGTTGATAACATTCGAAGTTTTCAACCAAATCATATAAAACTTATAGAATACATGACTCCCCAAGTCCTATTATGCTGCCTCATCGTGGCGGGGGTGGTGGCCGTGGCTGGAATGGGCGATGTACGGAGTCTGGAGTTTTTTCTCCTGGGAGGATCACCCAAGGCGTGAAGGCCATTCCATTATACCCAGCTAAAGCATAAAGGCAATGAACAAAGTCAGACTTCTTCCCTCGGGCGACCAAGGTCTAGTTCCAACAGAAGCTGTACTCTCCTCCTATACCATGAATCGTTCACCTATAGTAATCTTCTGTGGCGAGCGGACTCTTGGACTTGGTCTAGCTTAGGACTAGAACAAGTGGAATAAGAAACAACAGAATACATGACAATATGCCATAAAAGCATTATATTAAAATTTGAAGTAATTTTTTTTGAATATTCAAGGAAACGTGAGTATTTGTAGTCAATAATTTTTAACTGCGCATGTGCGAAACATAGCATAATTTTTCTTTAATAAAGTCAAAGTCAGATATACAGGAAAGCTTATAAAAAATTCCAATTGAATACTGTTAAGATCCAGAAAGATATATGCATTGTACCGAACGGAATTTCAGTTGCTCTCTAAGACAAGCTAAATGATAAGAGGTTCCATCAAGATAGGGATTAAATTAACTTATAATTAATCAACACGTTTGTTTGGACAATAAATAATCCGTTAATTAATTTGAGCTATGAAACTTTTATGCATGTTATTAGTTGTTTCTGTATTATCTATTCAAAATGTGTATATATTTTTTGGACATGCTGGATGTCTCAAGCAATTACAAAGTTCTAATCAAATAACAAAATTTTCTATTTTGATACTTTGAATATATGAATTAATCTCTAAGACCAGAAAAAATCTTGAAAAAAAAAAACATTTAGCTTAGTGACTAACAAAACCGTTTGCACTATTGGACTAAATTGCCATTTTTTTCTAACATCTGAAGAAATATTACTAATATAATAGACCAGATCTGTCTCTCACTGATTCGTTAACGCTCTGACATCACCAACAATAAAATTCGCGCCATAGCACTGCGAGACGTTAAAGAGCATTATTTCATTATTAGAGCACCTAAATTTCAGTAATTTTAAATTTAAAAACGTAATTGTTGTTCTAATTTCAAATTTAATAGCTCTAAAATAGTGAAATAAAATTTGCTATCGATTGATATAAAATTTATCTCGCTATTATCAATAGTTCCTGAGAAATTTTAAATTATATTAATCATATATTTCAACTTAATTTCCGTTTTTCAATAGAAAGTAGTAAATCACGTCAGTGGTATATCATGCCCGTGATATAGGGTTCTATTCTGGTACCCCCGGTTGGGTTGGGTTCCGTTGTTAACGTACGGAACCCAACACAATTCCCAACCCAACCGGGGGTACCAGAATAGACCCCATAGTCTGGACGCCACGAATGCATCTGATTATTTATTGCAATCGTGATGATATAATTTGATAATATTTTTTTGCAACGTTAAAATTTACACAAAGACATCTGAAGTACAAGGAAAATTGTTAAACAACGAAAAATACTTCACACGGAATGTTGTTTACCAAGTGGTTTTTTGAATAAAGAAATATGTAAATAATATTTAAATAAAAAATATTTCTTTTAATAAAACATATGTTTATTTTATTTGTTTTCAATCAATGTTAAACATTTCTCTCGCAAATATATATATTTAAACACGTCAAATTTGACGGGAGATCTCTCGAATGAAGAGGCAATTTGCACCCGTCATACCATAACGGGTGATTTTCTAGTATGTAAATAAAAAATATATATTTCCTATCATAAAACATATGTTTATTTTATTTGTTTTCAATCAATATTAAACATTTCTCTCGCAAATATATGTATTTAAACACGTCAAATTTGACGGGAAATCTTTCGAATGAAGAGGCAATTTGCCCCGTCATACCACGACGGGTGATTTTCTAGTATATATAATATTTGATATAATTAATAAGTAATTAATAAGGTTCAAAATCGAGTGCCAGTAGGTATTTAATAATGTACGTTTTTTTTCCCAATTATCCTATAAAAATCGTCTTTGTAGTTTCATTTATGCAGTGACATATGTAAGATTACTGGATATTGGAAGAAAAAGATGTTTTGTCCTTAAGTATATTTTTGTTGTACTGAATTTATATTTTTTTAGGTGACCATTATTTTCGATCTTATCTTGATCAACAACCTTGAAATGACGTTTCCAAATCGCGTTTATGGGCCGTGAACACTTCTCAAAGAATGAATGGAACATGCGCATCTTTGTCTGTCAGACTTCTATATTAAGATATTCTTATCAAGTTTGTGTAACTGAATATTGCGTTTGTGGAACTAAAATTCTCAACTGTTGTTGAAAAGATAGAAAATCGTAAACATTTTTTAATGACTTAAAGGCTTTCGTAATTATGTCATCGCATTTGTAAGAATTGCCGTGAAACATCATTAACTGTGCAATAGCGAATAATTCAAGGTTATCAATTTCTTCAGTTAAAGACTTAGCATTTTCAACACATTTGTTTAGCTCGATAATAAAACATTTGACGACTTATCAAATGTACAATAGCTTTTTGTAAAATTTAAAACTTTTGTAATGTTGTTGAGACATTGTGCATCATATTACCGCATTACAGATTTAAAAAGAATTAACCCTTTGAAGCAGTGGCGGACTGGGTCTGAAAATAGTGGTTGTCAGGAGTCAGTGAGGGCCCACACATATCTATAATCGTAACATTAATTCATATATATATTAAATTATATATATTTAATTTTTTGTATTTAATTATATTAATTTAATTATATATTTAATTTTTTATTATATATTTCATTTTTCCGCTTTTTTAAAATAAATCCCTTTTAACACCCTTTAATTTTCTACGTTTAAAATAACGAAACTACGATTAAAGTTATTTGATTTTAAATTCCGTAAGTTAAATATTATATAAGAAACACGGACCTTTGGTACAGGGCTATTTTATTTATTTGCTTCAGAAAAGCTTACTATAGAGAAAGATTTCTTCTTTTTTTCTCTCCCACATTTCCTGGGGGCCCAAACTGTCTTCTGTTTAAGGGGGCCCACTTGCCATCGGGCAAGCTGGCAACCTCGCCAGTCCGCCACTGCTCTGAAGCCCACAGTCCTTTGAAATCTAGTTCTTTTAAAACCCAGACCAGCCGAGGTCAGAGATGAAAGAAGGTAAATCTGATTAGCAAGTGGTCATTTGCTTCGTGGGGGATTCCTTTATCTTCATGTTTGTAACATCCAAACCCTTGTTGACTGTATAGGGGTCGTTTACAAATTGTGATAACTAACAGGCATTATAGCAAGAATTTTTAACAGTGAGTAAGCAGAGCGCTTAAAGTAAATTGAGCATCTTCCCTCGAAAACTTACTGGAGACATCAATCATGAGTGACAGTGGGAGGGGAAACAACCATTGTTAAGAAGATAAGATTGCTCCTTACCGTTTACCGGCCCTTTTTAAAAAAGGGGGAGGCAATAAGCCTACAACATTTTGGCGGTTGGGCCGTAGTCTGGCAGTTTGCATGACGGGCCGTATTAGCCGTTTTGGCAGTCAGAGGGTTAATCATTCTCTTTTTTAATTCAGAATTGACACTCATTTGATAAGTTTATTTCGATATTAATGACTGGAGAAAAAAATTGCGAATTTTGCCAATATTCAGATCATAGAACAGGAAAAAAAATACGATGAGCTAAATATGATACATATATAATTAACTATATAATTAAAAAGTATGATAATATTATTAACATTGAAATTCAAACTTATAGAGCTTTCTTTTTAATTTACGCAAGTACAAACTGGGGGATAAATAAATAGTTAAAATCAAAATTAGCATTATCGGAATATCTAAAAATAGCGTAGTCAACTTTGTAACAATAGAAAATTTATAAAACAAAAATGATTTATTTATTTTATAAATAGATAATCCAATCAAATCTGGGCAAAATATCACATATGCAGACTTGGTACTAGTGACCTTATAACCGGAATGATGATTTAAAAAGGTTTACATATTATTAACTAAATAAATTTTTAAATATTGAAATATGGATGCGATAATAGACTAAATACGGGTTACGATTTAACGTTGTCTAAATGCAAATAAATTGCATAAAAATTACAACTACTAAAAACTAAGTGCATAAAAATCTTTTGCATTGTTTTTTTAAGAAAGAAATAGACATCAAGTTGACAGACCATTCTAATTTTGCTTTACTTTCCACATTTCCAATTTTGTCTGCTTACTTTCTTCAAAAACGAAAGGTAATTTCAGAGAATTGTACATTACTTTAAGATTCAAAATATATTTTATAATTTTTTACAAGGTTTAGGTTCGACGACGAGGATATATATATATTAGGGTGTCCCAAAAAATGAAAGTCGTTTTTTTTTCTCCGCATACCCTCTTATTTTTTTCCTTTTAAGTCAAAACAATTCTAAATAAAGTTTCATGTAATTTGAACCACGGCAACCCGTGCCGACTTGCATCTAAACGTGTGAGTCAGTATTTGTGTACTGAAACGAGCGAACGCTGACACGTGTCTGTTGCGGAGCACACAGTAGCTGCAAATGGTAAAGACAAAACTAAAAAGAAAAAAAAACGGTTTTGGAAAACTTCGACAGTGGCAATGCGCAATCCTTGAAACGCGTCAGTACCAGTTTACTCAGGATAGCGCACATCCACGTTAGGGTGTCCCAAAAAATGAAAGTTATTTTTTTCGCATACCCTCTTATTTTTTCCCTTTTATGTCAAAGCAATTGTAAATAAAGTTTCATGTAATTTGAAAAGCGGCAACCCGTGCCGACTTGCATCTAAACGTGCCTATAAGTACTTGTGTACTGAAGCCAGCGAACGCTGACACGTATCAACCTGACACGTGTCTGTTGCGGAGCACATTGCAGATGCAAATTGTAAAGACATAACAAAACAGAAAAAAAGGTTCTGGAAAGCATCGACAGTGGCAATGCGTAACCCGTGAAACGTGTTAGTACCAGTTTACTCAGGACAGCGCACGTCCACGCGTCAATGTGCTTATAATTCCAAGTTGTTTTGTTAGTAAATGTTTGTATAATTTTTAATCAGTGAACAGAACATGGAAATGGAATTGCGTAATTCTAAAAAAGTAATATTTTTAATAGGGGACATAAAACATCAAATAACGGGTTCAAAACTTCCCTCTAATGGACAAGTTCTCGCAGTTTTATTTTACAGTATTCGAGAAGTGAATTTAATTGTTAATGAAAGTGCAAATCTCGCTTTTCTCGAATGTATTATCTTTTGGGAAAAGGCATGCATATCTACCAATTCGTTGCCAAATTGTGTGAGGAAACTTGTTAATGTGTATCAAGTTTGGAGAGACTTACAAAAAAATTACAAGACGTATTCAAGCGGCGACAACAAGAATTTATAAGTAATTTAGACAATTTGTTCGATATTGCATACGTTGATACACTTCAGTTAATGAAAATAGAGGAAGATAGGATGCTCTTGCAGCGCCAAAGAGAGCCGGGCCGACCTGGTCGCTTAGGTGGAGTGGATAAAAAACTGACCGATAAAGAGGAAAGAGCTCGACTTCGAGCTGTCAAAGAAGAAAATCAGCGAATCAAATATGTTTCCGCTTCAACATCCATCATAATCATTGCAAGAAGATTCCTCTTCGAATTCTTGTGAAAATATTGATTCAGAAGATTTTCCAACACTGATCGAACGCTCAGAACCTGGGACAAGTAAATCAGTAACGAGGAAAGATTTTATTACTCCAATGTTAGTTGCTGCATTAGACAGGTGTGAGTTAAGTATACGAGATTCTGTATTTGTTCTTGACGCCACTATTGATGCACTTGGATGCAACATTTACGAATTTCCGATAAGTCTTCAATTCAAAGAATCCGAACAGAAAAACTGAAGGAACGCGGGGGAAACATAAAAATCGATTTCCAAAACAAGGTACCTGATGTAGTGATCTTATATTGGGTTGCCTGCTTTGAGTGCTCGAAAATCGAAGGAAGAACGCTTGCCCATAGTTATTTCATATGGACTTAAAAAAACTCATTGCTGTGCCGAGACTGGATAATTCTACAGGCAAAGAACAGGCGCAGGCTGCTTGGAAGGCGATCTTAGATTGGAAACTCGAAGACAAAGTCTAAATTCTCTGTTGTGATACTGCGGCTTTGAATACAAGTCGTTTTAATGGTGCTTGTGCGCTCTTAGAGCAAAAATTTGATAGGGAAATGCTTTTTTTCGCTTGCCGCCATCATGTATACGAACTAATATTAAAGGCCGTATTTGAAGTGAAAATTAAAAAAGTGACAGCAAGCCTCGATATTCCACTCTTTAAAAAACTCAAAGATAATTGAAAAAATATCGATCCTACTAAAATACAGTGCTATAGAGAAACAATGGAAATGTTCCGAACCGTACCCGAACTTGAAAATTTATTTGACTTTTACCGCGCTGAACTTAAAAATGTTATGGTCAGAGATGACTATCGAGAGTTGATCGAACTTTCTATCGTATTTTTAGGTGGAGATGCAGAAAAAAATTTAAAATCAGACCTCCGTGTGCCATGCACCAAGATAGATAGATGGCCCGAGCGATTTACTCCCTAACACTATCGTTATTTAGTTCTCAGCTGAAATTAAACACCAAGGATACGGAAGCACTGTTAGACATCTGCTTGTTCATCGTGACAATCTACGTTAAACCATGGCTTCAATGCATTTTGGCAGTTAAAGCACCCTACAAAGATTTGTGCTTTTTGAAATCTTTGAAAGCTTACGAAATAGTGAATGAAAGTATCTCGAAAGCTGCTTTACAGAAATTTAGCCAGAGGTTATGGTATTTGACTGACGAAATAGCAGTATTGGCACTTTTTGATGATGATGTGGACGAAGAAACAAAATTAAAAGTGGTGGCAAATTTACATAGAGAAATTTTCTCGACTCATGGGAAAAGATACATTCCATCGAAGGAGGAACTTTGTGGTTCATTGTATGATGAATTTGATACATTGATTTTGTAGTTTTTTATTTAGTTATTTATTTATATCAATCGTGATATGTTATTTTATTTTTTTACAAAGAAAAGCGTCGATGATTTCATATCAGTCAAAAGCCAGTCATTGTTTTCTAGACTCAAAATCGGCAACAGGTTTCTCAACGAGAGGCCCTCTTTATGGGCGAATAACGCTTCGTTTCTAGACGCGAAAAAGACAGTTTCAATGCTTAGAGCAGTGAACGATACAGCTGAAAGAGCGGTAAAAATTATGCAGGACATTTCATGGTTCAATAACGGTTGAGGAGGAACAAAAACAATTTTTGTTACGTTGCGTACAAGAATACATGAAGATCTATCCTGACAGTATAAAGCAAACATTGAAACGAAAATATGTACCGTAATGTTTCTTTTACTATAATATGGTAATCAATATCTGCCTTGAATAAATTGGTGTCTTATGTACCAAAAAAACATACATTTTGCAATCTTTCCATAGTGTTCCCGTACAAGATTTCACGTTCAAGTTTGACCTAAAGTCGGCACGGGTTACCGTTATCTTATTGCAATAATATTTTTTATTTATGTTGCTGAGGTGAAATAGAAAAAAAAATAGAGGGTATCCGTATTCGATTTTTCAAAATTTTTTTCCCCTTGTATCTTGGGACACTCTAATATATATATATATATATATATGACAAAAGTTATCCAGCTGAAATAATAATAATAATCATAATTCCGATCGATTCCTTTCGGTTTTTCTTTTATAAAATACTAGTTGCCTTCGGCGACCAACTTGTTCACCGGGAATATAATTTCAATTGAATCTTGTATCATTTTATGTTTATGGTTCCCTTAATAACTTAAGCAGATTGTAGTAGATATTTAACCCATGCTCTTTTAGTGGCCTTGCACTTGTTCTGTTCATTGTCTAAGTAAATGTCCCTAATAGAGCCAAGTAACTGACGATTGCCATGTAACATTAACTGCAAGTGGTCAGCACCATCTGCAATTTCTTATTCCTCTTGCAAAATATGCATTTGATATCAACATTAAAATGGCGCAATACATTTGATGCCAGTGGCGTGTTTGTTGAATTAAAACATGTTGTTGTTGTATTGGGTTCTATGGGGCAAGAACCAGGTTTGGCCATACTGGGCCAAACAGATGGCGATAGCAGAACGGGAATGAAAACATAGCAACCATAATCATTCAACATACTGAAAATATTTCTTCATATACATAATATCGCAGAAAGCTTGGTTTACAGATACCACAAAAATTTTGATGAAATAAAATATAAAAGAAAAATGGATGAAAGCAAAAGGATATTACCTTAGCTTTCAACAATAAAAGAGAAAAACGCTAAATACTGAAATTATTTAGACATATAGGCATGGATCATGAGGTGCACCTCCAATGGATACCCTCCCACGTAGATATTTATGGAAACGAGGTTTCTGACTATTTGGCGAAGCAGGGCACGGCTGAACCTTTGTGTTCAGCCCCCTCCTTAACATTTGACGAGATTTATTCCATCAGAAAAAACAAAGATTTAAAGACGTGGAGGGTCCCTCCATCCCATGATTGGTATAAGCGGAGCAGTCCTGGTGGCTCCATTGGCCTTGCCTGTGACAGAACCGACCAGACGGTGCTGTCTAGATTTGCCAGCGGTCACCTGAGGCGGTCTGCGCAAAGTGTGGAATAGCGAGTGCGTCCCCAGAGCACATCCTCTCTTGTCTTCGCCTATCTAGGGAGACTTTCGAGACGGATCCTCTGCTTGCTCTCGATTTCTTGAGGGTGAGTGGGCTCATGGACGATGTCGAGCTGCCGCTAGACAGAGAGGGATTAGTAACAACAACAACAGAGAAAAACGCACTTAAATATTTGTTTAAACAATGAAAACAGTTTGAATTGCGTTGCAACAATGAAGTATTGTTGTAAATTATGTCACAAAATATTTTAAAAGGTTATTAAAATTAGATAAAAAATTGTTCAGCAACTTAATTGACACCATTAAAAGGGTAATTTTTTACACTTTCAAAGGATGTAAAAATGCTTTTTGTTCTATAATATTTTGAGAATTTAAGGAAAAACGCCAAAATTTCGCTTAATTTTTAATTAATAAAATTTCTAATTAAAATTTAAAAGAAGGACTCCGAGGTGTAGGTTCCCACCCTCCAAAGTATGTTCGTGCCAAATTTCGTTACTCTAGGTCCAGCGGTTTGCCCTGTAAAGAGCCAACACAGAGACACACATTCTCTTTTATTATTAGTAGAGATAAGCAAACTAATACAGTCGTGAACCAGCGGGAATGGTCTCCCCTAAACTTTCTCGTATACTTTCTAAGTGGAGATTCGACAAAATCTCGAGTTCGAATTTTTTTTGACGATTACAATACTTTCTCTCTGTATACTTCGTATACGAGAAAGTGAAACAAATCTGAAATCAAATATCTGTTGCCACGTTTCAAAAAAATATTACTTTGAAGCAGGTGCGATAAAATAGGCAATGCAATGAATACTAAAGCGAAAATTCTGCTGCTTTGGAATTGAATTCCCAAGAAAACAATTTATACTACCACAACCGTAACAATTGCAAAAGCGCGTGAATAAAAGATTTGCTGAAATAATGATATCGGTTTGATTTACAACAATAAAAAAATTGTTAACAATTGATGCTTGAAAACATTATTTATTGTTGTAAATAAAATTTACAACAATAACAGATTGCTACCAATACGCATGCGCATAAGAATCGGATTAAAAGAAATTGAATATACAATTTGAACGCCCCTTTTCGACGGATTTGGCCCAAAATTTTATACGGACCTACATTCATGACGATAAAACTGTGTACCAAATTTTATCCATCTAGATATTCAAGTTTTTGAGTTATAGCGTTCACATGACCGCGGACATACAGATAGACAGACTTCCCGTTGACGGATTTTGTCCAAAATTTGATAGAGACCTACAAATTATGTTTAAAGACCACATACCAAGTTTCACCCACGTAGCTCTACTAGTTTTCGAGTTATCGTGTTCACAGACAGACAGACATGATTCCAAAATTGTGTTTTTCGGACTCAGGAAGGTCTAAAACGTGGAGATTTGTCAAAATCTCGAGTTCGAATTTTTTGACGATTACAATACTTTCTCTTTGTATACTTCGTATACGAGAAAGTAAAAAACTATAAAGTCAGACGAAAAATTGCCGTAATGGAAAACTACTGCAATTTCAAACTATTCAAATTTCTTCTGATTTAACTTAATGCTACCGAATAATGTACTGAAATATGTGTGTGAAAAATCCTGACATTTTTTGGATTACGTAAAAATTGTCATAATCAGCGGATGGCAGCTTGGGAAAAAGCATAAAATCGTCTGCTGATTGCATCATCTGAAAGAATAAATAAGCTGAGAAAGCGTTCATATCCAATTCTAGAAACAAATACAGTGGAGTCTCCCTATAAAGAAATCGCTTGGTTCCAATTAAAAAATTCGTTATAGAGAAAATTTCGTTATACGGAGATTAGAGATTTTTGCAGTTATTTAAGTAAATGTTCCAAACTTTTCAATAGGTGCGATAAGTTCAAACGTATTTAATTATGACTTTTAATTAAGAATGAAGTAATATATATTATAAATTTGTTAAAATTATACTAATTTTTATTGTATGAATAAAATGCTCAAAAGTTAAGACAATTCACCAATTTAGAGAATAATATGTACCAGTATGTACTTAATTTATTTTACTTGAAAAATTCCGTTATTTTACATTACTTTGCATTTCGTGATGTTAAATTTTCATAAAAATTTTCACATTTTAAGAGTGAGTGGTTCCAGAAACAGGCACGTGTGAGCGAATTGGTTGCACAGAAATTATCAACTTTCTTCAAAAATGACAAAAATCGAAAAGATAAACCTCTGAAAAAATTCGTTATAGGGAGACAACCACTTCGTTATATGGAGAATATTTTGAATGTTATTTAACATTCCGATTAAAAATTTCGGTATAGGGAGAAATTCGCTGTAGAGAGACTTCTTGTAGGGAGACTCTACTGTACAAGTTTTGTGGATACAGAATTGTTTAATTCTTGTGTATTTTAATGCCATTCCGAGAGGATGACGCTTATCAGAAACTGCACAAGGCAAAGCATTAGCTTTTAACGATGCTAGTTACAATGATGCTGAAACTGCATAAGAAATTGGCATATCGAAGGTTGTAGTTAACAGCTTTCTCATTAATCCTAGTAGCTATGGCACAAAACTGCGAACAGCAAGACCAAAGATAATTTCTTTATGGCAAAAGAGGCATACCCAGAGTTCCTTAAGCTATGCGCCTACACTAAAATCGACTTTTTCTCGAAAATTTTCTATTTTTTAATTATTTTCTATTAAAGCCCATACATTTAGGATTCCAAAAATGGTTTACTTTAGTTTCTTCGATGTTTAGAAGCAAAGTTATTGCCTTAATTATGAACCGGAAGTGAAAGATTTGAAACCAAAACTAAGCCATAGAATTGAAAACAACTCATCTAATTAGCTATTTCTCTATTCTTAAACAATGTGAATGCAAAATTTACTTTTTAAATATGGAATTAAGTTTTATTTATTTATTTATTTATTATTATTTTATACGTATCTGACAACTGCTTCTCTGCTTACGGTATATTTTACCTAAAGAAAATTTCGCTCACTCCAAACACTGTTATTAGGTACTAAGATAGCAGTTTTATTATTCAACTCAGGCAATATAGGGCTGATATCTGTATTTAAACATCTTAATGTAAAACTTGAACCAGAAATTATTAAAAAATTTGATTTTTAGAGAATTAAGAAATCGAAGCGACAAGTAGAACCAAGAACAAAATTATCAAGAAAAAAATTAAAATCTAAAAGAAAATCAAAATTTATTAAAAATTAAGTCAAAGAAGGCTTCACTTATAAACACTGTGAATTTTAAGTTGTTAAAAAATGTATATAATTTTTTGTGGGACTTTAAAATCTTTAATTGCGTTTTCTGGAAAACTGTTATTTTCATTTTTTTATATTGCGATAAATCTCATTTCCTAAAAAGTTTTTAATATATTCAAATGAAATTTTACCACTATGTTCTACACATCTGTAGGTATGTTGTGAACCTCAAATATAGCTTGAAAGTGTAAAATTATTTATTTTAGAGCTGTTTTATTTGAAAAATTGATAGTTTTTTCTTGTCGAAACCTGTTGCGTATACAAACTTTGGTATATCTCAGTAACTTTAAGTGGTACTCTAAATATTCTGCTTCACGACACAGGTAAATGTATAGCAAATATATTATTGAAACAAAAAGTGAAATACATGGATTAGAATTTGTTATAAGATGTTTGGCGTAAACGTCAATTTTCACTAAATTTTGACCAAAAATGGCCAAAATTTCGAAAATAAATTTTTTCACTAAAATGGCATTTTAATTCACAGTTTTATACACTATTATAACTGAAAACATAAATGTTGAATAAAAATTTCCGTTTTTTCAAAAAAAGTGCTCCGAAGGTAGGCACATACCTTAAACATCGATAGTTTCAAAACTATCGATACTATCGATAGTTTTCTCCACGGCTATAGGTGTTCTTCCAGTCGATAGTTTAGAAACTATCGATTGTTTCAGTCGATAGTTCTGAAACTATCGATAGTTTCAGTCGATAATTTTAAAACTATCGACTGAAAACTCGCCTATCGATAGTATTTTCAGGGAGAAAACCATCGATACCATCGATATTTTTGAAACTATCGATTGCTTCAGTCGATAGTTCCGAAAACCCGATACTATCGACTTGGCTTTGATATATCGGGTTTTCTCGGTAAAATCGGTAAAATTGGACACAAATCTACCATTAAGGTAAGAAGGCAACATACCAAATTTCATTTATCAAAGTAATTTTTTAAAGAAGTTAATGTGTTCAAAAGTATACGATTATACAGACAGTCAACCCTTTGACGGATTTGGTCCAAAATTTGAAACAAACATACATTCCTGATGATAAAAATCTGTACCAAATTTTTTTCACCTAGCTATTTAAGTTTGTGAGTTATCGCGTTCACATGAACACAGACATACAGACTTCCCGTGGACGGATTTTGTCCAAAATTTGATAGAAACCTACAAATTATGTGTAATGACCACATACCCAATTTCGTGCCTGTAGCTTTAATAGTTTTTGAGTTATCATGTTCACAGACAGACACACGTATAGACAGACATAGTTTCAAATTGTGTTTTTCGGACTCAGGGAGGTCTAAAAGGTGGAGATTCGTCAAAATCTCGAGTTCGAATTTTTTGACGATTACAATACTTTGTCTTTGTATACTTCGTATACGAGAAAGTAAAAAGAGGTTCCCACATCACTTACTAAAGAATAAATCATATCGATCCTATACTTTTTTCCAACTTCAACTGTATGGTAATTTTTCTAATTTCTTATAAAATTTCACATAATGTAATTAAATTTAAATGTATTTTTGCTGTGTCTTCCGTACATCATGAAGTATCCTTGCATTTCATAAAAAAATTTCCCTAAAAATATGATACATATTTCTAGTCTTATGTCATCTAATTCCACGACTGTATTGCGATTGCGACGTCAAGTGAATTGACTCAAAGCACCATTTTTTCGCATTTTGTCAACAGCGAAAGCATTTAGTACTTTAAACATCTGACACTGAAAGATGTAATAATTTATATTATTTTTCTTAAATCTAGGTGAATTATATTCTAGTTGTGTGTTTCATCGTTCAGCAGGATAATTTTCTAAAATCGTATCTGTACTTTCTTCTGAAAACATTTAATTGGGCATTAACGATTTTATTAAATCTGACAAAATCATCTGGA
This sequence comes from Araneus ventricosus, assembly GCA_013235015.1. Classification (NCBI taxonomy): domain Eukaryota; kingdom Metazoa; phylum Arthropoda; class Arachnida; order Araneae; family Araneidae; genus Araneus; species Araneus ventricosus. The sequence continues at coordinate 34,462 of BGPR01011974.1, forward strand.
AAATCATCTTAAAAAATCACTAACTTTAAACTTTTCGGAAATTTATGGTGCTACATCCAATATAGGATGATTTGGACTAAATTTAACTCTATGAGCCCTAATCCGCCTCAAACCGCCCCATTCGACAGAGGCCCGACTCAGGCGGTTTCGGGCGCCTGAGTGCATTTTACGGGAGAAAAGTCGTACCTTCCTTTGTGTACAATTGATTGCCCAAACTTGGGTGTCGTCCTCCTGGAATTTCTGTAAAGAAAGGGAGGATTTCATTCTGTTTTCGTGAACGAAAATTCACTTCAGTTTTTGAGGTATTGGAATTCTCACTCTAGCCGGGTTCAGAGAGTTAATGATAGTTCGCTAGGTCTACTCTGAGTGTTTTTTTCCTTGGTGTCTGTGAACTATACATTAATCTGATTTCCTTAGTTATATTTAGAACATACGCTTCTGGGAAATACTACTCAAAGGGTCATAACGTTTCTGGTGTATATTTAAGAGATATCTTATGATGTGTTGATAGCAACAACTATCTGATGATTGTTTTGGTCAATCTAGATCGCTATTAGGAATCAGATAATATTATTACATCTGACTTTGCACCCGAGAAGTTCATTTTGGTGAACTGGATGTATTAAATAATCGTTGAATAATCTAAAGTTAAACAAAGTAGATTGTATTGCTGACAAGGTTATATAATAAATCGAAGTTATGTAATAATCATTCTGTCATATCAAAGTATAATAAAATTTTATTATTATTTCTATTAAAAATATTATTGATTAAATTCAATATATTTATCTTGAAAGTTTAGCAATTATATTGACCTAAAATGAATTGGTAATCCTGTACGTTACATATTAGATCATTGAAAGTTAATAAAAGTAACATATAGAGAGAGATACGTGAAAAAAGAAACGAGAAAATATTTCAGAAAATTCCGTTTTGCCTTCTTAACAGAGAAAGTTTAAATATTGAGTGCATCGAACTGATTGAAAAATCGAAATACTATCGCTGTTTAATTCTGAAATGGTTTTTCTTTCTTTAATTCGTATTCTTCGATCACAGAATCATATTGAAAACAAGTCAAAATAACAGCCATAAACCCTTTCGCGTTCATTGGTTTCGCAGTGAAACCACACATTGAACATTCTTTTACTGCGCATGGGCGAAACGTAGCGTAATTTTTCTTTTATATCTTAAGAGCCAGATATTTAGGCCAACTTATATAAAAATTCCAGTTCAATACCGTTAGTAGTCACAACAGAAAAAAATTTATATACAAAATGATTTAGAGTTGCATGTTCTAATTTTCAGGAGATGCAAAATGAACACAGTTGTGTTTAATAACTCATGAAAGAAGATGAGGGAAACGCTATTCGAATGTGTTTCAAGAGCTCAAAAATAGGAATATAACTTAATTAATACAAAACTACAGGAATACAACTTAATTTGAACAATACATTTATCAGTAAATGCTTTGTTAGATCACAGAATATGATCACTTGCTAACTCACAGAATGTGATGATTAATACGATAATAGGATTTTTTTAGTTGTTCAATATTCCCTTTATGAACCGAGATGCAAGTTTTGCACTGGTTATCGTTTTTTACTGATTACCGTGGACTTTCAAAAATATTATGCACTAGAAAATAACCCGTCATGGTGTGACGGGTGCAAATTGCCTCTTCATTCGAGAGATTTCCCTTCAAATTTGACGTGTTTAAATAGATATATATGCGAGAGAAATGTTTAACATTGATTGAAAACAAATAAATTAAACATATGTTTTATGACAGGAAATATTATTTTTATTTACATATTATTTACATATTTCTTTATTCAAAAAACCACTTGGTAATCAACATTCCGTGTGAAGTATTTTTCGTTGTTTAACAATTTTATTATAATTCGGTAACCATGAAATTCTCAGCTTGTCAATCGTAAGCCAAAAGTTAAAATTTCAAAGGAATTCTTTTTAGAAATTCTAATCAAAACAAAGCACTTCTCTGCTTGTCGAACGCCGCCAAAAAATATTATCAAATTATATCATCACGATTGCAATAAATAATCAGATAGCGTCCACACTATATCATGCGCATGATATACCACTGACGTAATTTACTACTTTCCATTAAAAACGGAAATTAATTTGAAATATATGATTAATATAATTTAAACTTTCTCGGGAACTATTGATCATAGCGAGATAAATTTTATATCAATCGATAGAAAATTTTATTTCACTATTTTAGAGCTATTAAATTTGAAATTAGAACGACAATTACTCTTTTAAATTTAAAATTACTGACATTTAGGTTCTCTAACAATGAAATAATGCTGTTTAACGTCTCGCAGTGCTATGGCGCGAGTTTTATTGTTGGTGACGTCAGAGCATTACAGAGAGATCTGGGCTATTATGTTAGTAATATCGAGGATATAGCATTGGCAACATGGATTATTCTGATGGATCTTTTTCAAAAGCAACAGAGATACTAAAACGCCTGTGACCGTAATCACCACGAGAACAGACACAAATACACAAACATTTGATATGCTGTGTTATTTAAGTACATTTCATGATATATTCTGACAAGCATTCATCCATTGCTATCAAGTATCACGTATGAAGCGTTAACCATCCTCAATTTTGTTTCAATAAACCTATTCTCCACAACAGACTGGGTGTTTGAATAACAGTTTCATTTATCCGTTTGCAGGTGAAAAACAAAGGAGTCCTCTTGCATTAAGTAATATTTTCATGCCTACTTTATTGTGAAAATGGTTAGTTTTTAAACTGCTCTGAAAATTAGCATTTATGATTTTGAATCATTCTACATGCATTCTCTTAAGCCAGCCATTCATTTGAAGCATAGCCATGTCATGTGTTCTAAGCCTGTTTTTTTACCACCCATTTTAATCGAAAAATACAGGCACGCCATTTACTTGATATTTAAAAGGACGCTAACTCTGAACGAAGGTAGGGGGAGCGATCTTCTTTCCCTTTCTACAGCTGCTTGTTAATCGCTCTTCGATTTTTTCCAGTCAGCAGATTTTAATGTATGCTACCCTCAAAGCGAGGCTTCAATCTACGCAAGGCTTGATTTCGCTAGCCTCTTTCAGGGTCCCTCTGAAGAGAGACTTTAAACTCCATCGTTTTCACTCCGATTTCAGTCCAGACGGAATTCCAACCACCACAAGCCATTTGGCTGATTTCCATAGATTTTTTATGGCGTTTCCCTTCTCGCGCTCCAAAATATCCAGTTTATCTGTGAAGTGAATGGCCGGTTTTAGACGAGACCCAATTTAACTATATCTTATATATTAAAGGCTGAACGTCAAAAACGTATGTATGTATGCCCTTCTATCTTCTCACGAACCACTGAGTCCTGAAACTAGCCGTAAGTACCAAAAGATGGAAAATAATCCAAGGAATCCATTTCGACTATTTAAATTCCGAAATTGTAATTAGTTAAAAAGATATTAATTAAAAACTTAGTATTGATTCATTCTCCCATGCTGCCATCTATCGACAGCTCCTATAACTATCTGTCACATCGGTTGATCTTGCATTTGGTTTGTATAAAAGGTTTTATTTATTTCTTTTTTATATCCTTTCAACCTAATGAAATAATTAAAATTTTTAATAAATTAAACGTTTCTTGTCCTTTACTAACTCCATTATTTACTGTGTACATTGAACAGTCATGTCAAATTAAAACATTACTGCATTAAACTAAAAACTTCAGACGTTTTTAAATTTTTTTTTGAGTCTTTTATGACAACTAGCAGATTTGTACCCATCTAAGACGAGCTTTTCGCTTGTCAACAGTATCTCAGATATGATTGTCACAGATTTATTAACGAAAGCTGTAGTAGAAAATCTTACACACATTAGCAGAGTACTTAAGAAATAAAAGCATAAAAAACAGAAATGATGAATCAATTGACACCAACTTTCGCTTTGCAAAATATATAAATATTCAATTCCAAAATTAAGTACGAAAAAGAAAGAACTTTTTGAACGAAAACGAAAGTAAAGATCTCCGAGAAGTGGAAAAATAAATGAATTCTAGTATAACTTCTTTTTGATATTAACGGAGTTCCGCGTCGATGAATCAACAGAAACTAAAAAAAGAAAAGAAACTGCTAAAATCAGCTAAAAAACCATGTCAAAACTACTTGATATTAAATCATCACAGAATCAAAACAATATCCTGTGTGTATGCTAATTTGTAGACTTGTGGTGTAATTAGCACGGCACTTCACTATGCCACGGAGTGTATTTTCGCAGTGTCTTGGCATATGAGGAAGCCAGTGCCAAACTTCGAACAAGAATGGCTGAAAAGAGTCGCCAATAACCTCGTCTCCAGGCATAAAATTCGTAGGATTGTCAAATTTATAAGCGAAGACAGAGATCTTTTCAGGCCTCCCTAGCCTTCAACTTTCCAGCGAGCTGAACCTACAAGCTCCAAATTACGGACATTCCCTCCACCCCCCTTCAAAAAAGAAAGGTAAAACAACTTCTAAAGAAAATAAGACTATTACGAACTAATAGCGTAAAAGTGAAAATGCCTGTGCTGTAAACATAGTGTAAATATTTCCTTCTTTTTGTTTGTTTTGTTTTTCTTATTCTTCTTCAATAAAATTCCCGTGTCTTGCCCATCAAACCGTTCAGTGACCGGTCTGGTCACGGGTATGGGGGTAAGAGATGGCGTTCTGTTCTGTCTGGTCTGAATATTTTTTGGCATGTAGCCACGCCCACTTTCCTGAGCGTTACTGAAATTGCTGGTATATTCTAACATAGATAGACACATGATGCATTTGAATTCGTTGAACACATCGTTCTTTGACTGTGAATGAAAGAAACGTAAGCGTGGATATACCAATACATGCTAGATAAAAATTTCCTAGAAAATATTTTAGAAGTTTTTTCTTGGAATATAAAACGATACAACAACTAAAATACAGTATTGGTCTAAAATACAGTATTAGAGGATGACTCAGTAGCAAAAACGATGATGCAATCATGCGTTCCTATTGCAATACTAATGCGAATCGACTTCTTTTCAACATTATTATTTGTCCAATTTAAATTTATTATGTCGTTTTCATAAAAAATGCAAATGGCGCGTTTTCAGCAGTCACTACTTAGTTTCCGAAAATTCTTAAGCTGTCTGTAGCTCTGTCACAAAATCGTTCTGTAATAAATCATAGAATTCGTATGCAAAGTATATTATGGAATCTCTATCGAAGTACAGAAAGAGAAAGCGTTGTAACAACCAAAATTTCGAATTTCGACTTCGAGATTTTGATGAATCCCCTCGCATAAACTTCTTCGAATCCGAAAAAAAAACTATTTTTTGAATTTCGTCTGTCTATCTGTCTGTGGACACAGCAGCTCAAAAACGGAACTGGCTAGACAAATGAAATTTCGTATACGGTCTTATACTAAAATTGCAGATCCATATCAAATTTGAGACGAAATCTGTCAAAGGGGCTGTTTATCCGTCTATGCGCGTGTGAACATTATAATGAAAAAACCAAACTAGATAGACAAATAACATTTGAAACATGGTTTTATCGACAAAATTATAGATCTATATAAAATTTTGGAACAAATCTGTCAAAGAGTTGATTTTCTGTCGTGTGTGTATGAATGCTATAATTCAAAAACACAGCAAGCTAGGATAAAGCTAGGACAGGAGTTGGATATGTGGCATTGACATGAAAGCTACAAATTTGTGTGGTATTTTGAACCTAGTTAGCTAAACGGAAGAGGTCAAAATGCATATTTAATTCTCTTTACTGTGCTACGAAACTTAACAAAAACAGGCTCAAATATGCACTACAGGGTTCCCACTAAAGTCACCCTTTTAACTACCGAATGGCTGCAGCTATCTTCATAAGAGTGGTGTCTAGGCATGGTAAAGTGACTAAGCGCTACTGGATGAAACCACTTACATCGCCACCTGGTGGAAAACGGTGGAATTAGCGTTATTATCTCTAAAATGGTACGAGATAGAGGAAAAAAGTGAATTACAAAGTTGTAGAGCATCATCGATTTAGTACAAAAATACCTTGTAGACGTAAATTCTTAGAACAGAACGCTTCAAACACATATTTGTTAGTTCGCGATTTCTTACACTGACACGTGACAAAACATTCTTAGAAAGAAAAAACAACTAGTTATCACAAGACACCCTTATTTTCGATGTTCAGACTTCTCTTCGTCAGCTGCATTGCACATCTCGACATCTTTTCTCCTTTCGTTCAAGTTTCGTGACGTCACAGTTTCGGAAGCCACAAACAAACAAATGTGCATTTTAAGCGTTCTGTTTTTAGCATTCATGACCATAAGGTGTCTCTTTGTACCAAATAGATGATGCTATACAACTTTGTAATTCACTTTTTTCCTCTATCTCGTACCGTTTTAGAGATAATAACGCTAACCCCATTGTTTTTCACCAGATGGCGCTGTAAGTGTTTCATCCAGTAGCGCATAGTCACTTTACCATGCCTAGACACCACTGTTATGAAGATAGCTGCAGCCATTCGGTAGTTAAAAGAGAGGTAAGGGACTTTAGTGGGTACCCTGTATATATATATAACACCACTTCATACCCCCGTGTCTATAATCATTGTAATTCCTTATAATCGGTTCATGTGGACATGAAGTGGAAGCAGGAGCTACAAGATAACTTAATTAATAACAAAAGAAAAGGTGAATAATAAAATAAAAACTTAACTAATAAAATGAGAGAAAAAATAAACATCGAGTCCTTTCCAATAGTTTTTAGAAAGTCCATGGTATTACCACAAAAACTTTCTGTCTTTATAAATAGTTTTTCAATTCCTACTATTAGTTCACACTCTCCCTATATACATTTATATATCTTGTTCAAATTTTCAATCGTTAATAAAATACTTTTTATTCATCCACTTAAGTTCAAATACATTTTTTAAAACTTGTAGTGGATGACACTTGATGTTAATACAGTTTTTTCAATTTTTTTCTTTTTTTTTAAAATTTTTCTTTGTTGACCTAAGTAGGAATTGACTTAATTTTTTTTATATTACTTGTTTCTTCTTTCATTTTTTAGTCTGCAGTTTAACCATGAAAAACTAAGAAAAAGCCTAAGAAAGCGAAATTCATCGCTTTTAAATGTCCATTTTGAAAAGCTAAGATACAAAATCTTGCTTTTATTCTACGAATAAATATCTTGGTGACAGTTTCTAGGCTCGAGTAGTGAAAAAAAGAAATCATCTGTTTAATTTTTATGTTCGAATTCCATATGCACACTTGGCTGCTGATGCTGATTATTTCACATTACAATAATGAAAGGATTGGTGGATACAAGAAACCGTTAATAGTCTATTGTTTCTCTGTATTTTTCCATTTCTCTGATGTACGTTGGATAGTTTAAAAAGTTCGCTTTATGTCGAATATCATAATTTGTATTCCTAGTTTTGTTGCTCTGTTCGAAATTAATACATTTGTAGAAATTATTATTGCAGTTTTCGGTAAGATGTTCTTCGGCACATGAACCGTAGAAAGTAGAATAGTAACAATTACGAGTTGTGTGTCCATATCCTTTGCAAGAACGGCACTTACGGATATGATAGAATTCTTTCATGTAATAAATAGACCAATTTATTGCAATTTTATTAAGGTTCTTTAGAAAATTGAAAATCTCACTTGAGGTTTCAAAAATCCAGTGAAAGATACCTTCTTTTCTTCCTGTGAGTTTGAATCTGAGTTTCAAAACTTTATTTTTTGCCTGAATACACTTTAAGGACATTTTGAATACTAACTTCATCTTCCCAGTTTGGGATATTATATAAAATAATGCTAGGGTGTTTTCTCTTTGGTTTTTTATATGCTATAGAATTGCTTAGAGATTCTGTACCATTAATTTTATTTATGATTTGTTCTAAATCTTCTTCCCTATTGCAAGTAATAGCAAATCTATTATTCCTTATCGTTCTTACGTTCTTGATTTTAGCTTCGAAGCAAGAAAAATTACTTAAGAGAATTTCTTTAACTGATATCCCTCCATTTTTTGAAGAATCCTTTGAGTTTAATAATACTGTTGGATCTTCTGCTTTGGTTGCAGTTAATGATTGCTTGTTTTTGTCGACTTCAGCAAAAGTCCTGATCACATAATCGTCTGTTGTTATCACACTGTTTAATAATGGTGGGGTTTTTACTGAAGATTGGGTCTGGGAGAATTGCTCCTTACTTGTAACTTCTATTTGAGTTCCTCTATTTTCATTTCTTACTGAAATGGAAACTTGATCATCTGTTTGTGTATTTACTGCTTTGATATCTTTTCTCACGTTTAAGTCTTTAAATTTTAGATCAATATTTTTAAGAGCCTCCATTGCCTTTTCTCTTATTGTTTTTGGTGTAAGGTGTGACCAAATGAAAAGGAGATTACAGTTATGTGTAAAGAACTTTTAATAACAATATTCTAATTACAGTTCATGTGGAACAGTATAACTATAAATAATCGCCATTGACATTGACACACTGATCCCAGCACGTAGGAAGGGAGTGGATGGCTTCAGTGCAGAAACTGCTGGGTCAGGCAAACATCCATTCTCGCCGTCTTCCGATTCTCTGGCACAGCTTGGGCACACACTGTGCACAAACTTTGCCATAACCAAACATTTTGTGGATTATGTGATGCACAGTTCCTTTGCTTATCGACAGTTCAACAGCAATTTCACGTGCGGTGATCCGCCGAAATCTTGGCACTGCTGGTCACATTATCCTTGATGTTTACACGTCCCGCCTCATAACGCTGACACCACCGGAATATGGTGCACCGTGCGTGACACTGCTCTCCCTACACCTCTTTCATCCTGCGATAAATTTGTGAAGCATTCTCCCCTTCTGCGCGAAGAAATTGGATAACTGCTGTTTGTGCTGATCTGGAGGAATCCATCATGCAACGAATTGCGGAAACAACTCTCCAGAAATGAGGATATTAATGCGAAGCCGTTAACTACGCAGGCGCAACGGGGAATACCACCACGCCATCTATCGGCTAGCACATTAACTCACTGGGATTTAATACAACGCCGATACAGCTAAGGTTTCCTTTTCATTTGGGAACACCTTATAAATTGTACTTCCTTACAGGTCCTGTTGCAGAATTATATATAGTAAAATAATTAATCATTTCATTTAGATCATCCACATAGGATATCCAATCCTTTACATCCAAGTCTGCAGCTGCTATGGAAGTAATTAATGACGAGGATGTTTTATACAAGCTTTTTCTGGATGTATAATAAGATATTGGGAGATAATCAGACCTTCGTCGAACCTTTTCGCTTGTTTATAACTAATAAAAAAATAACTGTTTTCTTGTTACTATATTTCACCAATGATTCCGCTAAATATCTCCAAAAGAAGATGAATTATGTCGAAAGTCCATTAATATAGACTCAGTTTAGCTGAGATATGGAAAAACCCAGTATTAAATATGTATAAAAGTGACTTCCTTGGCGAGAGAAGGAAAATGAATTTACATTGAAAACTACCAATTTTTTTAATAAGTCCTTGAAAAAAGTCTGATCAATATTTTAGAGAAAGGAATATTAAGAGAAAGTCTAGAAAAGAACACTCTCGCTGGTTTTTTACGTAATACGTTTTCTTGTCTAGTCAGTCAAGTTCAACATATTTTGACCCATGCTATTTTTAAAATTTTATCAACTTGATATTTACTAATTTGTTAAGAAAAATTTTGGGTTTCTGTCATCCTAAGAAAAATATCAGGAGATAACGATAATGCTTTGATTCATAGTTCAAAATCTGTTTCATGGTTACTTTTTTTTTCTCGTCGAGACTTTGTAAAACTGTTGATCTTTCATCTGGTTTAAAATCTTTTTATGGACGAAGATAAATCTGAAATTATATGTGTTTATATATATATTTTTATCATTCGAGGCATTTTGAACTGGGTCAAGCTAATGAACTCATTATGTAATATTTTTTATTAATACAGTTCAGAAAAATTGATTAGAAAAGTTAATTTCATTAAATACGATAAACGTGATTTCGTAACTTAACCAAAATTATGAGCATTCACTTTATTATAACATTTAAGAGCAGAAAAAAAACATTAATTTATTACAGAAAGTGTTTTGATTGATAATTAAATTTTTAGAATATGAATTTGTAGGATTGAAAGATAAACCTATTTATAGCAATTCTGATTTTTGTACCAAAGGGCACGAATGAAGAAAATGAATCACTTTCGTATCATGTCGAAAATTAAAATAAATATTTAAATGAAAGCTTTCAATTTCTAACAACCAATTAGGGCATGTGATCTCATACCGTCAACTCGGCTTACTATGATTCTACTTGACAAAATCGAACGTTTTTAATTCAAAGTCATCGGGAATTTGAATTTTTCTCTAGTCCCTTGAATTTCCAATTAAAATGATGTTAAAATATCGTCTATAGTTCGAATTCATTTGACTTTATTCGAAGCCAAAACTAAAAATTGCAAAAAATTGTTTTTATTTCTGAATTGTTTTCTTTAGTTAAATACGTCCATACAGTGGTCAACACAAAAAATGGGACACCCTGTAACTCTGGTATATATTATCGGATCTTCACAAAACTAATGCCGATGTTTTTGACTCACAGGGACAGGTTTATTCAGATAAAAAACTGATTAACCGAGTTAAGTAACATAGTTAATTAACTGCTATCTCGAAATTTCTCCATTACGGAAGCTAATATTTCTACATAATTCGAACCGTCGTGTCTTTTTCTATATGTGTACTAAATTTCATTCAAAAATTCGCAATAGTTAACGAGATAAGAATTAATTTTGTTTGCTATAAACTCCTCCTGAATGGAGCCAACCCACTAAGGACCCAAGGACCGTATATTAAGTAGCTTGTTAATAGCAGAAAAAAAAAAAGCTTTTGTTTTACTTTTTTCACTGAAATTTCGGAAAACTAACCAGACATGATTCAGATTGATCTGCAATCTGAGCATTCTTTTTCAAATTCTTAATATTTTTAGAATTTTTGAACATTTCGTTACTTTTAAAAATATTGCATAATCCTGCCTTCCGCCGTAAAAGCATTTGAACCCGCCTTAAAGTCATTTCAGTAACACCTATCGGGTCTATTCTGGTACCCCCGGTTGGGGGGGGGGGGGGGGG
>BGPR01011975.1:0-46603 GCA_013235015.1 Araneus ventricosus
AATTACGTATTGCTTTTGCGGATTTAACTCATTTATAATAAATTTTGCTTAATATAATACAACAATATTACTATCAAGTAATTTGAACCAATGTAACAAGCAAAATGAGAGAATACACAAACCAAACATTTAAAAAAGAAGTTTAGTTTATGCGGCTAAACTATCTGAAGAAGTAGATTGCCTTGGGAAATTTGTTTTATTCTTAGCATGAATCCATTTTATCTCTTCATACAGATTAAACTTGCAGAAAAGTTGCAAAATCAAATCAAAAGTTCAAGGTATCTAAAGATTTAGAATAAAAATAGTGCAAAATAATTGCTACTAATTAAAACTCAGTCTTTTATAGTAAAATGAAAGTGCGTAATCTTTCCATAAAGTTTTCTTATCAGATGTCTCTTTTCACTTATGAAGAAAAGTCGTTTATATATCTTGCGATGCTTAATGCACGAGGACACTTGGTCATTATTTTAGATTATGACATATTCTAGATCTCCACTAATCAGCGTGTTTAGTGTAAGGCTCTATCCTTTATGATGAAGTGAAAGAAATGCTTTTCTTTTTTTTCTTTGGGGAATAAAACGTGAGAACTGTCTACAGAAGGATTGCTTCAGTTTTTCAAGTTATATGTAGAACGAACAAAAAGCCTCATCATTCTGAAAAAAGTTGATAAAAATGGTTTCTTAAAAACACTTTCTTAATAGTACCGAAATAATTTATTAATTTTAATATTTTCTATTTAATCTTTAAATTTATAATTACAAATTTTATGGATTCTTTGAAAATAATTCTTCTGAACTTCACTACAAGGTATTACTAAAAGGAAAGATAAAATAAAAATTTAGTTAAAAAAATAATTAATTAGATTAGGTTAAAAATTAAATTAAATTTAATTCGAAAATATATTTGCAGTGTACTGTCATTGAGAATCCAGTTAAGTGCATGTACCCACAACCCTCTAGAGCATTAGGAAGTGAAATCACTTAATAGCTCTCATCACTCAAACAAGGAAAAAAGTGTTTAGAAAGGGATGAACCTGAGTTGTAACACAGTAGGAAAGAACTGTCTCTGTTTTAAAAGAAAAGACCAAAATGCTAGAGAAGACAATTTCTTGTAGTGGGGGATCTTGCGACTGATCGAATGTAGAAATACCTACAACTAAGGAAGTGAAGGCCAAGGACCCTCCTAAAGAGCATCAGCAAATTTACTACAGCCAGGTAACTGTTGGAGGAGTGATACCTGCACTTATAGCTTCTTGTGGGAAAAGCCGCTCGACCCTCGCGGAGAGTTCCATCCCCCACCAAGCACTGAACATGAAATACGAAATGCCGCCAGCATCTAAAATAAGATGCAATGATAAATAAAGATTTTCTTTTAATTATTTAATAATGCTAATGAATTATATGAAAGAGATGAATGAATAGAAAAATGAATGATTGGCGATTGGTTGACTAAGAGAGATATTTCAGGTGAGATTAATGAAACATTTCCCTTACCTGACGTGATAGAATAGATTTAGAAATCCCTACAATCTCGCAGGGAAGGCCATGAACAACCCTCCCCGGAAGAGTACTTCACCGCAGCTAACCGCTGGAATATGTGATACCTGCATTGGTGACTTCTATGGCAAAGACAGTCGACCCCAACTGAGATCCGACCGCCCGCCAGCACTGGCGAAATGCCTCCAGTATCTAAAATAAGATATAAATAAACTTTTTTTCTTTTAATTATTCAATAATGCTAATGAATTATATTGAAAGAGATACGAATAGAAAAATGAATGATTTAAGATTGGTTGGATCAACAGAGCTCATGCGATTAATGAAACATTTCCCTTACCTGACGTGATAGAATAGATTTAGAAATCCCTACAATCTCGGGAAAGAGAAGGCCATGGAACAACCCCCTCCCCGAAGAGCATCTCCACTGCAGCTAGGTAACTGCTGGAATTAGTGATACCTGCACTTTGGCGATTTATGAAGACAGCTCGACCCCAACTGAGATTCCGACCGCCCGCCAAGCACTGGACATGAAATGCCTCCAGCATCTAAAATAAGATAAATAAACTTTTTTCTTTTAATTATTCAATAATGCTAATGAATTATATGAAAGAGATGAATGAATAGAAAAATGAATGATTGGCGATTGGTTGACTAAGAGAGATATTTCATGCGATTAATGAAACATTTCACGATAGAATAGATGGAAATCCCTACAATCTTCGGGAAAAGAGAAGTGCCATGGAACAAATTCTCTTCCCTGAAGAGCATCTCCACTGCAGCTAGGTAACTGCTGGAATTAGTGATACCTGCACTTCTAAGGACTTCTATGGCAAAGACAGCTCGACCCCAACTGAGATTCCGACCGCCCGCCAAGCACTGGACATGAAATGCCTCCAGCATCTAAAATAAGATAAATAAACTTTTTTCTTTTAATTATTCAATAATGCTATTGAATTATATGAAAGAGATGTATGAATGACTGGTACTCCCAACCCAATTCGGCAACTTACCCTCAGCCCAATTAGGCATCTTACCCAACGGCGCCATTTTTATTTCTCAATATTCAAGAATATCAGCTCATGAGAAAAAATTAAAATAATATATCATTAATTACGGTTTTAACTTTTATGTACAAAGCTCTAGCCCATTTCACCAAAAATTGCTGAGACGAATGATAGCTAGCACATCATGATGTGATTTTGTGAATGTTATCATTTCATGAATTTTGAATCTAAAATTTCGATGACAAAGGTTTTGTGTGTTTGATACTGCTTTTATTAGATTATGCTTGATTTCGTGTTATGTGCAATTTGTAATCTTCAAGATGTGATCTCAAAGATGTTCGATACCATTATGTTGAATTAAATTGTTGTAATTAGTTGGTTATCCTACCTTGGTTATCTTTACCCGCTCAGTTGGATAAGATGACGAAATGTTCTATTCTCATAAATGAAATTTTTGAGTCTCAAATCTTGAAAAATAACAATTTTAAAAAATGTCACCTAAACTAAAGAGAAGATTTTGCTGAAACGATAACTCTTTCTGAAGTGAATATTAAGGTCAAGAAAAAATCTTCAAACCTTAAGTTTGGCTATCTGAATGACTTTTCTCTAGTTCTAACAATAGATCTCATGATGAGAAAACCACTCAAGATCTGTACTGTCTCAGTCTTTAACGGTTCAGCCATTTTCATTTCAAATATAAATTATTTGGCAGAAGTTTCCTCGCTCTGTCATTGCTTATAAAAATTACAATTAAATGCCTGCTTTCATCAGTATTAACAAAATTACAATAAATTTCTCACCATTGCTAAATGACTCAAATGTTTAATGTTAAGTTCGCCATTGCCTTTCGTTTAGATATTTCTCGGAACCATTAAAAATGGCCACCATCGTGAAACGAATAAAAAATAAAGGTAATTGTATATATTTCTAGTTTTCAAAATTTCAAGGAATATTCATGCAAATTTAGAAGAAAAATCTAACCGTGCTGCTTGGTAGTAGCTACGCACTGCAAAACCACTTTTCGTAATGCCACTCATCCGAATAGAAACAGAACCTAGTTTCGCTCGGTCGACAAATTCAATATATTTCATGATTTAACTTTAATACTTCACTTTTTGGCTAGTGTTGCAAATATTTTAATGGTTTATTCATTGATTCTTAACTACATAAACAATGCATTGAAAGCCAAGTTGGTGCTTTTGCATATTACAACATTGTACAGCCAAAATTATTCAAAATATCGTGTACCAATCAACTGATCTGTTACATTGATTCTCCTATTAACATATTAAATGTTTGGAAAAAATAGTTGCAAACAAATTACGCATACGCAAAAAGCAGTTTGTACTTTTGATTTAGTACTGTCAGAAGCATTTTGAAAGTTATATTAAATTCCCGAGAGCTTCTTTTCGTCGAAAGAAAATACCAGCGTAGTAAGAAAAGGAGCGTTTATCCCTAAAGATTCACTTGAATT
Organism: Araneus ventricosus; assembly: GCA_013235015.1. Taxonomy (NCBI): domain Eukaryota; kingdom Metazoa; phylum Arthropoda; class Arachnida; order Araneae; family Araneidae; genus Araneus; species Araneus ventricosus. The sequence goes on from BGPR01011975.1 coordinate 3,978, forward strand.
TCAGTAAAAGAACTGTTCTTTTTTACTTGCATGAAAGAGTGCCTGCATTAGACCTGATTGTATTCAAGTGTTGTGTATTGCCCTCGGGACTGAGGAATGGTAAATTTTAAAGTTTGAAAAGACGGGGAAGACTTCATGATTAAAAAAGCGAAGATAGCTTCGATTCCACTCTCTTAAAAAAAAAGGGGGAGGGAGATAAAAAAAGGAAGAAAGGATTACTTTAGATTAGTCTAGATAATGATGGAGACTTCAATTTTTTCAGAACACAAAATAAAGCGTTACTAAGATATTATCGTACAAAACCACTAAAATCTTTACATGAATATAGTAGTTTCAAGTCCGGCTACCTGGACCTCGGTAAAAAAATTATTTGGGATAAAATGAGGAACATTTAATTACACAAGGGTTTGGAAGCAGACGTACCACGCGTCCTCCTAATTAGTGTATAGTAAATTTTAAAGCATCTTAAGCCTACGTTTTGCAACTTTACGTTACGTACACTACGTTATTAATATTTTGCAACTTTAAAAGTGAATGTCTTATGCTGTGGTGGGCCTAAAAAATGTACTAGTTTTTTTTTACATATCGCTATACCACTGAAAAGTTTTGAATTGATGAGACACAAAAGGAGGGAAAAAATTGATTAAATGTATTGATATCATCCGCTCTTCCAGGCGGCCTTAAAGTCTCAAAAAAGCCGAAAATCGACTGTTTTTCAATACTCATAAAATTTTAAAATTTCTTTTGATTTCTTTATTATAACACTAGCTGCATGGTCTGATATGGAATTTGAATAATGGGAATATAATTAAGGAGAGAAGAGATCATGAGGGCCTTGGGATCCATATTTTCATATGCCCGGCCTGTTTTTTTTTTCAACAACATTGCTCACTACTTTCCCAACAAATGTAAATATTCTTTCACAAATCTAGTCTTTTATTACTAATTTTCATATGCCTGCCTTTTCTATTTTTTTTTACACATATTGACGCAGTAAACGTTACGTTTCAAAACGTAAAAACTTTGAACTTATATTACTTGAATTAAAATTTTAAATCCAACCTTTTAATTACCTTATAGTTAATAACCCAGCATTTCGAACTACATTTTTCATATGCCCGGCTCGTTTTTTCCCTACAACATTAATGTCACTAAGCTTCCCCAACAACGGAATCTGGTTTGAATCCTTTCTTTTTGATTCAAATCCACAAACTTGCCCTAGCCTTTTACTATCTTAAAGCAGTTTGGTTTGAATGAAAACGAGAATTTTTATGTTATAAATTAAAGCAAAGGGCATGATATTTGTTCTTGTTGAAAAATAAAACGAATAATATGAAAAAACGATAAAATGAATAAATATTTCCCCAACAAACATAAATTTTATAATCACTGTACGACCAAAAAGAAAGAAAAATGGCAGAAAACGATTTTTTTCAATTGAAAACCAAACACAGAATAACACAGGAAGCTCGCTCAAAAAAAAAAATACCAACTTCCGTTAAATGAATAAAAAAAAATGCAACACCGGATGCAAAAAATAATAGTAGGAAAAAAGAATTCACGTGAATGAATCTCCATTTGCCAATAGATGGCAGCAGTCAATTCATTCCATGACGTTTTACCAATATATCTTTTAACTAATTGTACTTCGGAATTTAAATGGGCGAAATGGGATTCTCGATTTTCCATCTTTTGGTACTTTCCGCGCTTCTCCGTTCAGCGTTCAAAGAGAAGATATCACGCTACATGCATACACGTTTGCTTTACCTTCGAATTCTTAATAGATAGATTAATCCTCATGGGCACTTAACTTTGAGTAAAGTAGTGAGGAGGAATAATGGGGCATCATTTTCCTCGATTTTTCTTCATTTTATTTCAGTAAGAATGTTGAACTTTCTAGATTAGATTAAAGAAGATGACAGAATTTATTTTTGTTTTCGATCTTCTGAAAATTTTTTTTGAAGAACTTTGAGCCACACTTTTACAAAGTTGATGGTCACTTAGATTTTATTGTCAAACTTATCATAGTTAATTAATCATATTCATGCGTGTAAAAATTAAAATATTTAACATAATACTTGATATATTTCATAATTCATTATTTTGCTTTCTGTTTTTAGAGATTCTGTGTTCTTTCCTGAACGTGAATCATCAATTAGAGTTAAACTTTCAATCTTATTCATTTTCGCTAACGTCATTTCTTTTCGTTATAATGTCGTTTTTCATTTGTTTTCAGTGAAAATTTCCTCAAAACCAAGTATTTTCTCTGTCTTCAACAGTTAAAATAGCTTAAATGTTACCTCATAAAGTCTGCTTCACCAAATCGTTTTGGTTTAATTACCTTCTGAATTTACTGGATTATTTTCTCATCATCACCCTCTTTGTTTCAAGCTTGCTCTTCACTGTCTGAATACTTGTATCATCTCTTAACAATAAAATATAAATAGCCTGTCAAAAAAGTCTATTTAGTTTTAGTTGCCATCCTTGTTAAATGGAGAAGCTCTGAAACTCTGGAGTTTATATCTAGTCTTCATGATAAGTGAATTTAGCCTTTTCCCATTTCAACAAATTCTTAACTGAACTAGATTACATTAAAATAAAATACTAAATGCTGCAAATAATTTTACCATTACCATTCTTCTTTCATTTAGAATCAATTGGAAGACAGCAACTTCACTGAATGATCGCTAAAGGTTGAATCACAAATCACGAATTTTGTACTAGGACGCTCATTCATACTAATCCCAAAAATTAAAAAATACCATTCAATTCGTGTCTTCGCCTATTTAACGATTAAACATAAATGAGTGATTTCGCTTTGCTTAACAACTTATTTTTTGATCTCCCTTTTCTGGCTTCCTCATTTTACCCTTGTTAGTTGTCATTAAATTATGCTCTGATTTCATTGGTATTTTCTCTCAACTGGCTCTTTTCATTATTACCGAAATCATTTTCGATTTTTTAAATAATATGAATATGAAAACGATCATAGAATACTATCACAACATAGAAATTGCGCTGCGTTCTTTGAAGCCTGAATAAACAATTGAAACCTTCGTTTACATTTCAATTACTGATCAACAAATGTTCTAATCTTCATTGCTCTTTAACACTGCTAGTTCTTTTTTCAAAGATGTACTGTGTGTGATTTGAGCCGAATAAGATAAAGAGCTGCTCACGTTTGGTGTGTGTAAAAGCTGTTTCTTATTTTGCGAAATAAGATTATTACCTTTGAGAATATTCTCATTACAGATACTCCCATCATTGTTGTTTCGGTGTTCGTCTTCACATTTAGTCTTTTACAGTTTCAAATTCCCAGTCGGTCGGCACAGAAAGTGTGTTCATCTAGGCTCGAACAAATTACCCATCGAAACTCCTGCAATTTGACATTCTACCTTTTAACGATAAATCAGTCAATATCTCTATCAAAGAACTTTTCGCATGCGTGCCTAATCCACCAGCTGACCCCGTGCGTTTGCGCATTGCACTTGCGTGCGTGCGTGTGTGTGTAGTGTGTTTGTGATGCAGATTTGAAACCATGCCTACATCTCCACCTTTATGACGATCTGTTTAATTAGTCTCGACAGCCTGTTCATATTCTCTTTTTTTTCGCGCCTAATCACCAGCTGACCCGTGTACCAGCATTGCGGGTGTTTGAAGATGTAGTTTGCGCACGCAGGTATCGCAGTGTTTGTGGTGTTCAGTGATGTGTTTCAGATGTAAACAGGTGATGGGTACAGTATTGCAGGTGTTCAGCACGTAAAGATATGCGTAACCAGACAGGTAACAGACAGGTTTTGTGACAGTAACCAGGTGAACCATGTTTCATTATCTTCTTTCATCAATTTCAGTCCCCACCAAACCGGACCGTTGAACCTTTCGCACGTCAATCTCACCAGCGTGCAAAGATAGACAAAGGGCCTAACTGGTTTAGCGTGAGCTGCATGTTCATAGTGCGTGCATATATAGATTTTATTTCGAATAACGATAGAGCTAAACATGTCTGTGTTCACAAATTACCATGAAAATACTAACGACGAATGGTTATACTGGCAAAATATAATGTTTTCCTGGGATTCAACCTTCCAAAAAAAATTACCAGATGTTATGCTTCATATCATAATTAAACGAAGCTGGGCGAATATTCACGCAGTTAGTACAGTCTCTTTTCAACATGCTTTTTAAGATTAAAGATCGCGTTAAATCTGATTCGCGATCATTTACATCGCCTATAGATTTGTTTGTTGCCTGGCCAGCCAGTTTCAGAATATTTGAACGATTACCGCCTTTACGATGTTCTTAACGCCATTTTTCAATTACGTTACTAGAAAAATCTTCTTCATTCAAATTTCTCAGTTCATTGGTCGATATGCCTATTTTATGTCACTCGATGTTAGCCTTCAGAATCCCTCTATATTTACGTCGAAGTTCGTTTTTGTTTCCTCGCCCTCCGTCATCTTCGCGCCAGCCTTCACACGAAGTTCAACCAATACGCTGGTTTAGTCTTATCATTCTTTTGTTTTCTATCAGTCTCGACCTTTCCTTCATGAATTCCCCTCTACTTTGATTTTTGCCATTTCATTGCTTCCCTGACTTCATGAAACGCATCATCTGAACTGCTTATCGCCGCGAAGAAACTTCAACATTTAACACCGGTGTAGTTATCGCAGACTCTGTCACCTGGTTTCATTGATCACCTCGGCGAGAACAACTGATGTTGCGTTCGCGATCGGGAATAAATAATGTCATTTCGAAACCAAAATCTAATGAGGCCCAGCAGAATGCCCGGTTCACGGTGTTAGTTTTTTCCAGCGTGGGGAACATTGCCGCCGAAATTATCTTACCGTCAGAGATCGGAAAAGCATCAAACAGAGACGACATTGCGCTAATCAGTGATGGACGAAAATGTAAACATTGTACCCGCTTCAGCCTACGAAAACAAGATTTCGAGACAAAGTTTCTTTCCTTTTCCGTGTTTACCACCGAAACTGAATGGGAACTGTCTTCGCGCATTAGAAAGACGAAGCGAAAAGCTGTCACGTTTGTCATTTCGATTGAAAAGAAAATTTTTCACTACGGTCTTCACGCATCAATTAGCAAATGGAAGCCATGATACGAAATGGTGCTGAAATGAAATGTCTTCAACGTTAGTCTTTCAGCTTATCATTTGAAAATATGAATCGCGAAAGAAAATAATGGCAGTTTCATAATTTAAGCCGGACAGAATCGTAATAGTCGAAGCTTTGTCATAACGCACCAGAATCCTTGAATAACTACATAAGCCTACGGAGACGAGTCATCCTATTCCATTAGACACAGTCTTTTAGTGATAGAATTTGCCAAAAATATACCCAAAGCTAATTATTAATGAGACCTTTAAATAAATTCGAATATTATATTCTTTCAGAAAAATGCCTGCGATATATATAGTTTCTGATTTCCATGTATAGAATCTTTTAATAAAAGGCATATTATTTTATTTGCGTTTTATTTATTGTTTTGTATGCCGCCATTTTCAAAAAATGTTTCAAACCTTTTGCGACATAATTCTGTTTAATATACCCGCTTCATTTATATTACTAACTTTAACTACCGAATTCTTATATAGTTGCCCATAGCTGCACTTAAAGTTTTGAATAAGCCTTCAACATGGTGAAATTGCCGAAAGAAACTGAAAATGATTTTCTTGTCAGCTCGCTCGAGAAATACTTGCCGTTGTTTAGTTTTGCCGTTTCCAAAAGCCAGTGCAAATTGTCGCTTTCAGCAAGCCGACTTTATTTTCAAATGAACAAACGTTCGATTGAATATTTCCTTTCATCTCATTTACCATTCAATACTTAGCATGCATCATAGCCCTCGAATACATATACTTTATGGCTGGTCACCAACAAGCTCTTCACCACCCGGAAAAGCCCATACTCTTTTCTTTCCATGACGATTATACAGTAAGCCGCTCGAATTGAATGCTTCATTTCAGAATTACTTAAAGCCGATGACTTAAGAAAATTGTTAGAGAAAACAGACTTGTTTCTTGCTGAAATATTTCAAGACAAAAGCATTTCAGCCAGTGCCGACATTACTTAACATTAGCACTTTACCTTTTTATTTCTAACTTGCAGACGAACATCAATAAGTTCTTCAACCAAAAGCATCGATGTCGGTCAAATAATAGCCTTTATTATAAAAGTAAAGAATAACATCGCGAAGAACTCTCTTAAAATTTTGACAAATTTTGCAAACAGTCAATGTCTGACACGCTGCACCGCATGATTTCTTTAGTTCAGATACCCCGGTATTCTGATGATTGGTTGCTTGAAGTACACTTTGAAAGTTTTTGCGAACGAGTTTCATTCTTCTGCTATAGGAGTATCAGAAAGAGATAGGTGGATTAGTGAAATTGATTTAGTACGAGTTCACGCTATTGAACATGAGCACTGTTTAATTATAGTATAATCATTTATTCTGAAACATTTGAATACTTTCGATACAATGATAAATACTGCTTTTTTTTTTTTTCGAGTTTATCATCAGATATAATCGTATAAAATTTCTTAGTTTGATTAATTATTATTTACATTGAATGAGAAACATTGTTTTTATAGTAATAAAAACGTCAAACTTTTTTTTAAAGTCAGACGGAAATTCTTCCGTCTGGACGGTTTGACGTTTTATTATTCTCAAAAAAAACTGTGACAAATTCGAGTTTCATTTCGGTAAATTTCTATTAATTCTAATCAAACCTAAGAGGCTTTAGTACTTAAGCTGCTTAAACATAGATAGACGTCAGAAGAAAAAAAAAGGAAAAAAGCCAAATTGTGTTACATTTTACCTTGGGGGGTTGTTTAATCAGCAAGCATACCGGAAGTTTGCAAAATTAGTGAGTGTTTTGAATGTAATGATGCTTCGGAATGTAAAATGACGACAAAAGTGGTTATCTTGCTAACAAATGATAGTGTAATGCGTGAGTGTTTGTGAAAGATGCTTCATTATACCGGGCAAAATAATCAGTTTTTCGCAATGTCTCCAATATAACTTATATACCTAATTTCTACTGCAAGAGGAATGTAATGAAAATGTTCACAAAACTTCAAAAAAAGCCCCTCCTTCAAACAACCAATTATCAAAGTCTGGGGTAAATCCTATAGACCCCTATAAAATCATGCAGTTACGGCGGACATGGACATTGAGCATGAATATCTTACTACCGTGAACTACCACTACCCCGGAACAGGACTTTTGTGGAAATAAAACGACGTGGAGAAACTGACGCAGCACTTGTACTACTCCAATTTCTATGAAAGTGGTCAAGCAAAGATCGGTGCGCATAAAGTCGATGAACCTCTTCCTAGACCAGTCCGCCGTGGACATCGCAACATTCAGCTTTGAGCCTGCCGCCGTGACATGATCTTCTCCAAAAGGGATGTAAATCAGCAAGGACAAGCGTTGGAAGCAGGGATCCCTCCTTGCTAATGCACGATCAAAAGAATGGACTCATGCTATCCCCCTCAGCCTTGTGTGTGAACTCATAAAGTCTCACCTTTCGCCGAGTTTGGTCTCTTGCTACAAAGTTTAGATGACATGGAACGTGACTATTCAATTCCACTATGTAAACGTTTACGTCGAGACTAATTATGTATTATTATCATCATCATCATCAGAGTAAATAAATAAATATATTTTTCATGTTAAATTGTTATTTTTATTTTTATTATAATTATATTAGAATGATTAAAAGTTTCTGCTTATTTCTATCACAAGTTGAAACAAAATTTTAAATAGTTTTTAAAAAAAGTGAAAGTTCTAGATTCTCTTTAAATCAGATATTTAGTATAGATGCTAATAGTTATAATAAAACTTTAAACAATTACTTTATACTAAAAACTATTATTTGATAGGATAAACATGTTGATAAATTCAACGTTGAAAATTTATTAGGTGATTTCAATCACAAGTTGAAATAAAAAAAATTAAAGTGCTAATGTTAAAATAATGTCAACACTTTTAACAAATTTTTTAATCTTGAGAAAATAATTCAAGCTTTTAAAATTAAGTCTGTTCTTAACAATTTTCACTCTAAAGTCATCAACTTTTAAAATAGTTCTGAAAAAAAAGAAGTAACCTTTGAAAATTCAAGGCAACTTCTTTCTCTATAATCGTCCTTAAAGACAAGAAGAAAGAAACATTTGTTTTTTTTCAGATCAAAGAAAACTTTGATGTGAGTGAAAGAAAACTTATTGAATTTTTATTAATATAAAGAAAATTTTATATATATATTCAAAAAGAATATACTTTTCATGCTAAGTGAATTACATAAGTATGAGGAGAAAAATTCAATCAAGATATTTTGTTTTATGGAAATAAAGTCAACACTTTTAAGCTTGAAACAATTTTCTTTAAAATAGCAAACCAACTTTAAAAAAAAAAAAAAAAAAAAAAAAAAAAAAAAAAAAAAAAAAAAAAAAAAAAAAAAAAAAACACAACATCGTTTTGTTATTTCTTGAAACTGATAGAAAATCGAAATTTCAGTTTAGTTTTACAAATTCATTATGTTGGAGAAACTTATCCAAACTTAGAAATTTTTTAATATGATTGCTTCTATAAATCGAGTAGTTAAAGTAAAATATATAAATAAACAGTATATTAAATAGAATTATAATCCTTTAAGGTTTAAAACATTTTGAAAATAGCAAGCATACAAAACATATTAATATAAACACAAATAAAATAATATACCTTTTATTTAAAAGATTCTATGAGGCATGATGTCGAAGCTATATACATAAGTATTTTTCACAAGTAGAATAATGTTCAGATTATTTAAAAAGGTCTCATTAATATAATTAAGTATTTGCATATTTTTCTTTTCAACAAATTCTTTCAATTAAAAGTTCACTGTCTATCGATAGATGCATAAGTCTCCGTAAAGACTATGCTCCTGATTCAAAAGTTCATGGTCAAGGCATTCGTGACCAAGCTGATTCGCCGATTCTCAATGCAACCATTGCAAAACCATTATTTTCTTCGCGATTCGGCTCTTTATATTGTCCGCCAAAAGTTCCTGTTAGGGGATTATCGATAAAGCACCCGCGAACATCGCTTAGCCCATTTGTAAATTGGTGTGGGAGACCGTGAAGACATCATCTCCAAAAGAATTTTTTTTCAAAATTATTAAACATCAGTGACTTCTACAGCTTTCGTCTTTTTTTTCCTAATGCACTGAAGTTGGTTTCATTCAGTTTCAGAGTAGGCACAGATGGAAAGAAACTGTCTCGAAAAGTCTTGTTTCGTGACATATCGCTGAAGCGAGACACAGGGGAAATATTTTCGATCCATGCAATTGGTTAGAAACAATGTGTTCTGACGATTAGCAATTTTCAGCCCTTGAGTAGTAAAGATGAAATTGCCCATTTCGGTAACAAGTGCGATTCCACACGTAAGGTGAAAACTACCACCGTTTTTGTTGGGAAGATTCTGCCGTTTTCATTCGTTTTGAACTTTCGAATGTGCACATTTAAAAACATTCCCTGAAATCACTGACCACAGCATAGTTGTTCTCACCGAGGTGATAATGGAAAAGAGGAATAGAGTCTGCGTAAATACCAGTACAGCAAATGTTGAGAGTTTTTCAAAATGTTGAAGAAGCGGATTCAGATGATGCACAATTTAAGGATGAAGAGAAAGCTGAAACACAGTAGAATGGCAAAAAATAAAAAGTAGAGGAATTCAATGAAGAAAGTTCGAAATTTATTAGGAAACTCTAAAAATTGATAAAGGATTCAGTAACATTATTGGTTGAACTGTGTGAGAACTTAATCATTTGCGAATGTGATTGGCCGGAAAAGGAGACAGAATAAAATAAACAAAATGCCTTTAATCGGCACAAGAATATTCTAGTTCTAAGAAAAACTATCATCAAGTGACAATATTAAAGATAAACATATCAATTAATAGACTGAAATTCTAAGATAAAGAGATTTTTCTAAGTATGATAGCGTTGAAAAGAATGCGATTGAATTATCAATGCAAGAGTCATCGTTAATATTCTAGAAATAAGCAATGACATGACATGGCCATCTTATGACGTAAAAAAGTAAAATTAGTCACGAATGTAAGATTTAACACGATCTTTAATCTTTAAAGAAACATGTTGAAAAAATTTCTAATACTAACTGCGTAGGTCTTCATAGCTAGATTGTTATAACTATGAGCATAACATCTAGTGATGAAGATTTTTTTTTGAGAAGTTCGAATCCAGGGAGAATCAGGCATTATATTTCCTTCATAATGCATTTCGTCATTGAAAAATATTTTCGAAAGTAGAGTAATTTGAAGTGACACAGACGTGGCAACTTCTTTATCGTTATTATTCGAAATAAATCTCTCTCTCTCTCTCTCTCATTAATATCAATACTAATTTCGTGAATTAAACGCGCACATGCATGCACAAACACACACACACACTTCGTGAATTAAACGTGCATGCAGAAAAAAAAAGTTCTTTTGTGGTTGAAATTGTAGAGACTAAATTTTATTTGATTGATGCAAAGGGAATTAGAATGTAAAACATGAGTTTCTCATATTACAAACACACACACACATGCACAAACACACACACACATGCACAAACACACATGCACACATGCACAAACACACACACACATGTACAAAACATACTATTACGCCAAATACACACACATATGCACAAACACACACACATATGCACAAACACACAATAATACATGCACAAACACACACACACATGCATATTATTAATACAAAAATAAACACACACACACACACATGCACAAACACACACACACACATGCACAAACACACACATGATGTGTCACAGCCAATATTACGTAACAAACACACACACACACAGAGAGTCTTCGTGAATTAAACACGCATGCAGAAAAAAAGTACTTGTTAAAATTGTCGAGACTAAATTGACGATCGATGTTAAAAGGAATTAATGTAAAACATGAGTTTCACACACATGCACAAACACACACACACACAGCCACACACACGCACACGCATAAACACATGCAATAAACATTACACAGAGTTCAATTAAACACGCATGCAGAAAAAGTTTCTTGGTGGTATAAAATTAGAGACTGGGTTTATTTGATTATGTTAAAAAGGGAATTTCGAATGTAGAATGAGTTTCATTTCCTATTAATTATTCAACCTATGATATTTTATTTTTCTATGCCATTGATAGAGTGAATTTGAAACTATAAGATTCATGTAGATTGACACATATATAAATGATTAGGGAATTATCTGCGTGGAATATTCTCAAAGATAATCTGTCGCAAATAAAGCAAGCACACACAAACGTAAGCAACTTTATCGTTATTCAAAGTAAACTACACACACACACAGTCTTCACGCATGCAGAAAAAAAGTTCTTTTGGTGGTTAAAATTGTCGAGGATTAAATTTATTTATTTTGATCAATGTGAAAAGGAATTAGAATGTAAAACAGAGTTTCATTAATTCAAAGAGATTTTATTTTTCTTCTATGTTATTGATAGAATATTCTATGATCGTTTCTTACAATTCGAAATAGAAATGTGTTTTAAAAAATCGAAAATGAATTTTCAGTCATGTAAGAAAAAAAATTAGTTAGAGAAAATATTATAATTAATGAAATAGAATAATTTGTGAAATAATATATAAGATTAAAAGAAATAAGGGAAGTAAGAAGAAAGTCAAAAATAAGTTCGTAAAAGCAGAAATCAGTCGAAAGAAAGTGTTTAATCCAAGTTAATAGGCGAAAAATTTTGTGATTAGTGGAATTGTTTTATATAGTTTTTAGATAAGTATGATGAAGATCCCTAAATTTTTTTAAGATAAAATGATTTGTGACGTTTAATGTAACCTTTAGCGTCTTCGAAGTAAAATCAATGTCTTGAATTGGTTCGAGGAAGAAGAATTCAATTTGTAAGTAAAAAATTATTTTATGTTTAAATATTTTATTTTAATGCAAATCTAAGTTCAGTTAAAATTCTGTCAAAGTTTGAAAATAAATTCTTATCATAATTCATATTCTCGCTCAAGATTCAAATTTCTCCATTTAAACTTTTAAGTTAATTTATTCAAACCAAATGATTTTAGTGTTCTTGGTATTTTATTGTTAGAATATTCTAAAATTGTGTTTGAAAGAAAAATAAGCTTGAAGCAAAGAGGAAAGCTGAATGATGAAAGAAAAATAACCAAGTTGGGTCATTCGAAGTAATAATTCATATAAACCATCATCTTAAGAAACAGATTTTATGAGAATTACGACTAAGTAAACTTTTTTGCTAGTTTAAGAACAGAAATGCGCAAGTTTTGAAATTTTCTGAAAACAAATGAAAACGTTATTCTATAACGAAAAAAAAAAAGAAAACAAAAGCGTGCTGAAAATAGAATAAGATTGAAAGTTTAATCCCTAATTGATGAAATTGTTCAAAGCTAGAAAATAAAGTTCTTAAAAACAGAAACAAAAATGAAATTAAGATTGTAAGTATCAAATTATTATGTTTATATTTAAATATTTTATTTAATGCACGCATGATAAGTTATGATTGAATTAATGCAAATCTGTATCGTTGTGAAAATCTATGACTAAAATCAAACCTTTTGTAAAGAAATTAGCTGAGAAAAATTCAAAGCTCAAAAATTTTCGTCCGAAAATAAAAATAACTCCTTATCATCCTTTCTCTTGTTCAATCTAAGAAGAGTTCAAACACATTTCAGAGTCTGAACTGGAAGTTTGGTGGAAAGTCGGGAGGGAATGGTGCCCCGGCCCCCCGAAGCTCCAGAAGCCTTTATTATCACTACTTAAAAAATATTTTATCAATATCGGTTTATAACTTCCTGTCGCAGAATCCTTTCAAAGTTAAAGAAAAAAATATCTGAAATTACTCATTATGTACTTTAGTTCCTTCTCATCGCCAAATTCTTTCACACATCATTTTGTCGAGTGGAAATGAAATGAGGTCGTTGTCTATGCACAAAAAAATGTTATTTAGGTCTACAAAATATCGTATTTATGTATTTTCTTTAATTTAGAAAACATTGCAAAACTAAGTCTACAAAACTAGAGCATTATTTGTCAGTTCTAGTATGTATTCTCAAAATACAGAAAAAACCCAAAATTGCCAATGATACCTTTTATTTAAAACATGTTTATTATTAAACAGTTTTTTATGTCTTAAATGTTTTTTATGTCATTGTACATATTCCTTCTCTCATTACATGATGTGTAAGTGTGACGACATTTCATGTCCCTGCCCTAGAATAAATAAGCAATAGATTTTCTCTAATGAATTTAATAACTCTCTTATAACAGCAGAGATGGAGTTAACCGCAAGTATCTCATTTGAATAATTTCCGTATACTGTAGCTTAAAGACTAAGTTGTAACGGCCTGAAATTCAATTTTTCTTTTCTGACTGGATATGCTATTGAAAAGCCTATTCACGACTAGTTCTCTCATGTGCGTTTTCTGATGATGATCAACATATTTTCAGCATGGGGAAAAAAAGAAAAGAAAATGCATTACATCTCTTTACAGGTCATACAGTTTAAAGTAAGTACTGGCACAGAATTGTTTCTGTGCTGTTTTCTAATACGCGTGTTGTCAGGGAAGTATTTCCCGGTTTTAATATTTAACAACTTTTTGCGCGAACAACATCAAAATAGGGTTTTATTTATTTTATGTACCATCTCTTATACTTTGTTGTTAACCACCTGAGATGTGTAATTATAATCTCCTCTTGATAGTATTTTTTCATTTTCTCTTCTTTTCTTATCTTCTAATATATAGTTAAATTTTGTATGGTGAGGATGTTAAAAGGACAGTTTCTTTTCCTCTTTTATCATATATCACAAATAATCATCAAAAGTAATCGCATTAGAAGCAAATGAAGAAAATGCATGTAACTTCCGCGTTTTCGAACTAAAATTCATTAATTGAAGAGACGAACTCAGTCGAAACGGCGATGAGTTAAATAAAACCAAACGATTGCAAAGATTGAGAAAAATGATTTTTAATTTGACATGCATTTAAGTTTTATTTGAGAATAAAAATCAAGCTGCATTGGTAAGCGAGAAAAAATGGAATAAATAATTTCAATTTTTTTTAAAAAAAAAATTACTTAAAATAATTTTTTATTATTTGAAATATCAATAACAAAATATTGAAAAATCGAATAAATTGGAAATGCTCTACTGGACTCAAAGTGTTAAATAGAAATGGCACCCCAATAAACACACATAACGTCAACTATCTCAATAATCTTAGAAAATCCTCTTGCGTATTCGTAGTTGGAAGTACCCGCTTCCTACCCCGAGCAGAGTTTGCACAACGAAATACAACGACGCAATTATTTTACCAACCTATTGTTTGATATAAACTTAGTAAACATAGAAGGTTCACTAAATATAGTTCTATAATTGTAATGATTAAGGCAAGGATATTTAAGCTAAACCCGGAACATTTGAAAATGACGTTTGAAAAACAAATAAACCTTTACAGACGAAATGAATTCAACAGCTACAACATGACAACTATGACCCTTTTTCTTTTATTATAGAGTATAATTCAAAATTTGTCCACTAGAAAGGAGCAATAATAATGCCAAAACAAGGTACCGTTTTACCTTAACGCTCTCCTACATGATTTTATATTTCTAGCGTTGTAAGTGACGTTATAATTTTTTAAATATATGTAATATTGTAAATATTTTATTCTTGTCCTTTATTTTGGTATTTAATTCTAAAAACGTAGAGCACAAAATGCAGCAATACTAGGGAATTTATTTACAAGTACTGTTGAAAGATTTCAGTTTCTAATTGTCAGATTTATAGTTTAATTTGGAAGTGAAAGAATATTATTTTAAAATGACTTCCATTTAGTTCTCCTAATATCACTAAAATCGTCTGCAGAATTTCCCAGTAAGATGGAACGGATTTATGAAAAATCTAAAGAACTTTTTCTGTTTCTAAATTTATTACGAAAAGTTGACATGTTATATCGTAAAATGAAGTTAATTCAAACATTTTCCGCTTAAAAAGAATGGAAGACACCTGCCGTTAAGATAATGATGTGAAGACCCTGAAGTTGATTGGTTCGTGCCTTTTTTTTCTAGAAAAACTCAAAGCAAATTGTTATCTAGCTTTTTGTTTTCAAAAGTAAACAGAAAAATTGTTGTTAACATTAAGTTTTATTGTGGTTTAATGGAGAAATAGCAGGGGTTGGTATAATACGTTTTGTTCGTGTTTACTCTGGAATTTTACAGTATACATTCCTGGCGCCATTTTAACAATTTAGTGCTGTACTTTTTAGAGGTTTTACAAAACAGAAACTAATGGGAAAGAAGGTTCCAAGAATTAAAAACAACTATTATGCTTTGCTGTGAAGAAGAGTGTCTTTGTTAAAGCAATATGTGCAAAGAATATTTCATTTAAAAATGTACGAATTAAATAATGAACCATTATCGAAGACTTTTTTTTCCTTTTGAAAAGGAATTTGTATCCTATGATCTTGATTCTACAGTATTTTGGCCTTTTTGTAAGTACATTTATAAAATATCAGTAACTTTTTATCATATTTATAGAGGAAACTCAAAACACACGTGTTTTGTTTTTAATTTAGAAAATTGATCTTTGAAAGAAAAAACAAGGTTTTAATTGAAGTTAATGCATGCTTTATCTTCTCATAAGAATCTTGTTTATGTAAATTTAATTAAAGTGGTTAAATTGATATTTCAGTATGACTTTATTTTTAATTATTTTATATTATTTTGAACACAGTTTTTTCTTGTGAAAATCCATTTTTTTTATTACGAAACTGAAAAACTTGAAAACACTAAATGAAAGCTTTAAATTAAATAACACATTAAAAGTGAAAATGTAATGCGCAGTTTCATGTCGAGGATCTGTTTTCGAAATGTGAAGTGCCAATCTTCCTACAATTAGAAGAAGGACATTCTAAAGATATTTTTTTAAATATTTGTTCCTCAGAAAAATATGGTCTCTTCTTTTCAAAGTTAATTTAAAAACTCAGTATTATTCTTTTTCGTTCTAATTACGTTTTTATTTGTTTTCTCCTTACAGCTATTTTAAAATTATTTTCATAAATTTACAGTAGTCTGTAAAATATTTTAATTCCTCTTGTTCATATTTGTTGGAAGATTGCATACTATTCACACCTTTAGATTGTATTTATTAATTCCATATTTTGATCTGCTAAAACATATATTAATGTCTTTTTTTATATTATTTGATTTTTTTTATTTTGGTTTATCTAATTATTGAATATTCACCTGTCGTATCTTATATTTCAATCATTGTTTTGTTACTTTTTTGTGTACTTTTTTGAGATCGTCCGTTGTTTTATTTAATTTTTTTTATTATTACAGTATTACCAGTTTGTGGTAGGCGGTAGGCGGAAAATCCAAAGGCCGGAAGTCCGTTTTATTTACTGAAGATGGTGTACAGTGCGTGGGTACGCTCTTGAAGTTCTGTTATTATTTTTAAATGCATGCTGGGAAATTTTAAATTGAGTTTAATGAATATAGCTAAATAACGACGAGATGCTGTGAATTTAAAATGGAATGAATGCAAATTCTATGTAAATATTAAACGTACCTTTCTAAATGCATGCTGTGGGAACTTGTATTGAGTTTTAATGGAATATATTAACAACGACGAGATGCTGTATTCTAAAATGACTGAATGCAAATTTATGTAAATATTTAAACGTAATGATTTTCTTAAATGGCTGCTGTGGGAACTTTGTATTGAGTTTTAATGGAATATGGCTAAATAACGACGAGATGCTGTAGTTCTAAAAATGACTGAATGCAAATTTATGTAACATTAAACGTATGATTTTTCTAAATGCATGCTTTTCAGTCTCGAAGGATTTTACTTCAATATATTAAATAATGACGGATGTTGTAGTTCTAAACACTGAATGCAAATTTATGTAAATATTAAACGGCTCTTTTCTAAAATGCATGCTGTGTGAACTCTGAGTTTTACCGGAATATGGCTAAATAACGACGAGATGCTGTAGTTCTCAAAATGATCAGTCACTGCAAATATTAAACGTTTCTTAAATGCACGTTGTGGGGAACTTGCATTGAGTTTTAATGAATATCGCTAAATAACGACGAGATGCTGTAGTTCTAAAATGACTGAATGCAAATTCTATGTAAATATTAAACGTATGATTTTCTAAATGCATGCTGTGGAACTTTGTATTGAGTTTTAATGGAATATGGCTAACAACGACGAGATGCTGTGGTTCTAGACTGAATGCAAATTCTAGTAAATATTAAACGTATGATTTTCTAAATGGCTGCTGTGGGAACTTTGTATTGAGTTTTAATGGAATATGTATAAATAACGACGAGATTATAGTTCTAAAATGACTGAATGCAAATTCTATGCAAATTGTTAAAACGCATGATTTTCTTAAATGCATGCTGTGGAAATTTTGGTATTGAGTTTCATCATGGCTAAATAACGACGAGATGCCATAGTTCTAAATGACTGAATGCAAATTCTATGTAAATATTAAACGTATGGATTTTCAATGCATGCTGTGGGAACTTTGTATTGAGTTTTAATGGAATATGGCTAAATAACGACGAGATGCTATAGTTCTAAAATGAATGCAAATTTATGTAACATAACGCATGATTTTCTTAAAATGGCTGCTGTGGGAACTTTTGTAATTGAGTTTTAATGGAATAGGCTACTAAATGACGAGATGCTTATAGTTCTAAAAATGACTGAATGCAAATTTGGCGTAAATATTAAACGTACTCTTTCTAAATGCATGCTGTGGAACTTGTATTGAGTTTTAATGGAATATACAAATAACGACGAGATGCTATAGTTATAAAGACTGGACGCAAATTTATGCAAATACAACGGCGATTTTCAAATGCATGCTGTGGGAACTTTGTATTGAGTTTTAATGGAATATGGCTGCCAACAACGACGAGAGAAGCTATAGTCTCTAAAACGTGAGTGAATGCACCCTGTGTAAATGTCGCTTATTTTCTAAATGTGTTAAGTTTACGTTCATAGGCCTTCATTCTGCAGAGAGAATTCCATTCGTTGCCAGTCAGTCGAATTCCTACACCTTGGAGAGGTACTGAAGGCCTCTTCGTATAGTGAGGTTCCTCTGTCGAGTTTCATTAAATCTAATCCCTTGAGGCGAGCTGGTCTGCCTGGGGATTTAATATTAATGATAATTTCTCATAATTTGTTGCAATAGCGAATTATGTTCATCATGCGGATTTCTCATTTTCCAAGTCGGCACTTCAATGCTTTTTCGACACGATACATGAAAGAATCACTTAGTAAGGTTACAGCCGAATGGAACAGTATGCGGGTTGAAACTTTGAGCAAACAGTAGAGAAGAAGACACGTTAATCAGCATGCTATTGTCTTTTTGCTGTAACATAAATAGTCTGGTTATTTGAGGCCACAAAAACAGGCGAAGCATTTCATTTTATGCCACACCAGTAGTACATATATATAAAACAATTTCCTATTTTACTTCAGATGCATTGAAGAAGAGAGAATCCTTATTTGGAACTGAGAGGAAATTTTTGAAAATCAAAATTTGATTTTCTTCCATCTGTGGTCTAATGGAAAATTAACATTTACTTTTTCCCCAGCTTTCAAAATCAATTTGAAACATTGTTGAATCATTTACGAAATGTTTATTGTCTCATGGCGTCCGTTAGAATGCTTAACACTATTTTTTTCATACCTTTATCACCTTTTTCACTGTAATTCTCTGAAAATGCTAAAACTATTTTATGTAAGCACATGGTAGCCATAAAATTCAGTAAGGTGTTTAGATCTGAAAAATAAAATATTAGTTAAAACAAAAGGAAATTTAGGTCTTCACAATGACCCTGATCATAAGACTTTTCAATGCATGCTGAAAAAGGTTTGTAAAAAATTGTAGTTCATCACTCTAAACTGTAATATGTCACAGGCGCGGTAAAGGACCTAAGTCATTGAGAATGATCTGGCCAATTACAATTGTTCGCCGAGAGAATTATAGAGTCTCATTTTCTGATTATATTTGGACATCTTGATGCATATGTTCAGCTGATTTGGCCTCTCGGTGTTTTCAAAGAATGCATTCTTTTGATGGATGTTCTACTAACAACGTCATATTTCAATCACCACTACGGAGTTGTAGTGTTATGCTATCTTCGGGTAAAAGCTTTGTTACCTAAACTTTCACAAAATGTTCTTTCGTGATGACACCGCAACCAAAAAATCACAGGAGTGACACCCGGTAACCGGTAATACCACAAATAAATGAACGGCTAATTTATTTGCTCATCTGTAGAATACAATTCTGTAATTGCTGAACACATGGAACGTGAGGAGATGTTCCATCTTACACAAATTCCTTCGTAATTGACTTTGGCAAACGCGCACAGAGCCATAATGCGGGTTGATGCAACGGAATTTGCAAGTTCTTTTTTCTGCAAAAGTTCTTGGCACGTTATTTTATGCGGTGAACCTCTTCCATATCTAAATCACAAAACCCGAATTCGTGATAATTCAGATCTTCGACTGTGCAACGAAATAAAAAAGATGCCAATATTAAGAAAGTATTTTCAAAACTATGCAGTTAATCTGTTACTGTTATGGGTAATAATCGCCATAAAATAAGCCTGGATGAATTGCCGGTGGCTTATTCCAAAATAATGAATTTTATTCATGTGAGCACCGAAATATCGAAGACATATATGGCGATCCACTAAGAATTTACTGTATTCATAAAAAACGCAGACAACCGATTATTTTCGAGATCGTGGACGTATTCGAATTGAATACGACTTCGCTTAGCATATTTCTAGTCCATCGAAGCTTTCACTAAACAAAAAATTTGCTTGAAAGATGGGAGGCTATCGAAGGACAGAGCCTACGAAAAGTGTTTCGATAATTGGAATGATCAGTGGCTAGTTGTTGATTCTATTGGTTTTTTTGGCGCGAGAGCCGCTATGTTGACCATACTAAATCCAGACCAGAGTAACTGTAAATTATGTCTAGATAAAAGTATAATTTTGCATACCTGTAAAGAACGATGTAAAAGATTTGTTAAAAACTGCACACTTTATATAAGAGTATAAAACTTATCGATCAAAAATACAGAAAGATGAACATGTAGAGTTTCTCTCCAAGTCTCATAATGAAATTGTAGTAGTTGAGAATATATAAACGCTAGAGTTAAAATTTGAACATTCTGACAATATGTAGTGAGCAGACATAATGAGAAGGTACTGTGAGGAAATTATGTTTCACTTAGTGACGGTGAGTAAATCTTGTGGCAAATTTCACAGCCACGTAGCCGAGTTAAAGAATACCAGCTTTTCTGTTCTTTAAAGAAGGCGGCTTACAAAACGAATGATCAGTGGCATATGTGTGTTGTATCTGATGGGGTCCACTTTAAATATATAAAATGATTTTGATGATTAAATTAATATTTTGTATTTTATCGAAAATTTTGTGCCCTTTTGACAAAACAAATGTTGGTGTACACAAATGCATTTAGATATTCATCACAGAAACTCTCCTTCTTGTGTAAGGATAGCATATATCGTTGGAACCATATTTCTAATAATCAATACATTTTACCTTTTTTACACAAACGTTTTATCTGGCAATCAAAGTCTTACTTATTTAAAAAAATATTAGAACATTTAAACTTCTAGTTTAATTCCATCATTATACGAATGTATTTCAATATTCACTGTATTGAGGCACATAAATTTCTTTATTTTCCTACTTCCTTACGAAACACTTTAATCCTCTGCTTTTCTGAAAAGCAAAAGATCATTCTATTTGACTTCCTTCTCAAGTATTCTACTCAGATTTCATTCCTTTTTTCATAAAATGTAGAACATCTTTCCTTTCTTTCTTATGGCCTGAAAACAGGAAAGATACTTCAGACCACAGTACTGAGGGCTTTTGTCATTTATTTCGCGAAATATAAAACATTACAAAATCCTTTCCCTTTACGCCAAAAGCGACCTGCCTTCAAAACACGCTGTTAAGAGATCTCGGGTCATATGTCATAATCTAAAATAATGACAGAGTGCCTTCTTTGATGGCATCAAAATAAACTGACGATTTTTTTCATAAATAAGAGGACAAAATAAACTGAAATGAAAACATAGTATAGAGACAAAGTATTTTCTTCCTAAACATACAGCTATTTGTTCCCCTTGTACTTTAATTTAAATCACTGTATTTAGCTGGTGAACTTATGATTTGCTGTATAAAAACTTTTCTGAAAAGTTTATTCTGAAGAGTTCCTGAACATGAGTTCAGAATTTGTTGAACAATTCCGTTTGTCAGCCTGAAGTTCTCTTGCAAAAAACAGAACAGCAGTGGTAAATGAGGAGGTTCCAGGTTCGCAACCCGATTCCCATCGAACAGGGCTGCTGGGTATGGGAGTCTGGCGTATGTTGGGCCCTTAACACTTTAACACCCCACTCCACCCTGTCTATAGAGCTCATGTATGAGTACGGTTTTGGTATAGATGTAGGTGACGTTATTGAGTTGAAAAAAATAACATACAGAAGAATGGTAAATGCAGAAATTACAAAGCTGGTGTATGTAGCATGGTGGTGTAAACATGTAGAATTGACAATAAAATAAAGGAATATATACAATGCCTTGATTATCACGGTGAATGAAAGAAAATGATTACTGAAGATGAGGACCAACGGGTTTTAAAAAAAAGTAGCAAAGATGGTGAACCATTATGTGTTATGTGGGGAACAAGGAATAGGGAGATTACCATTAAAGAATTATGAGAAAGGAAGACTTAGTATGTTCAGCCCATTAATGCAGGATAAGTTAGAATTCATTAAAGGCAGCTGAGTAGTTATTCCAGTCGTATTATGTAGTTTTCATTGTTCATTATGAATTTAATCATGTTCATTATTATTTTTCTCGAATTCGGATTCTCAAGAACTGTTTGGTAACACTATTCCAAAGTGAAGTAGAAGGTTTCCTAATGCGCTAAGAGAGAGTCAATGGGCAAGATATGTTTTGCTATGGATGGGATCGTCGACTTCTCTGCAGGCACAAGAGTCACCATCCGATAAATGGAAAGGTTAAGGAATGAATGGAAGTGGACAGTGTCCTCTCCAGACAAACAGAATTTCTTTACATTATCCAAAAGGCTGGTTTTAGGTGAATCATATCTTAGAACAGAACGTCCAATGTTTCCATTATCTCAAAGACATTTGCCATATTTACTTAGTTCTGTGTTTAAGCTCGCACGAGGCTTCTTGGAGCTTTCACAATGCCTTCTGTGATGGCTCTTTGGCGAGAGTATATCGGTTTATATACCCCGATAGCCAACACGGGCTTTTATCCATCTAACAAGAGTATTTCGATTCTGTGTGAGAAGGGATTGATGTCTCGACAAATTAATGAGGGTATGAGGATCAAGCAGCATGTTAAATCTGCCGTCGAGTGTGGAACATCTTTCTCTATGCTGAGCGGAAATTTGGAGAGTGGATGCTGTGCTCAGGTGTCGTCTTCTACTCACCATATGACCACTGTTCGAAATTCAGAGGCAATCCTGAAATAACCCTCGTGATGTTTAAAATGTTAATATAACAAAACTAAAAAAATATCTAAACAACAAAAAACATCTATGTAATGATTCACCTAATTTTTATTATATCTTTGTAAGTACTATCACGTTTTGTGATTTCTTACATGGAATTGACTATTTGCATTTTACGCAAAAATAGGACAGGGTGGTGGTTCTAATCACTTTCTTTGAATATGTATCAAAAGCACATAAATCAAAGATTATATGAAGAGGAAGTGTGTCATCTTTTGTTGGTCAGACAACTCTGGAAACAACCAGGTTGTATCTGAAGAAGAAGCTCGTCTAGCTCCTAACTGCTGCCTTCCTGGCGTGGAGTTTCTAGGAAATTATATTTGTGTGTTTTTCTCTGGGAAAAAAAGAGAAAACTCAACAGCCAGCCAGACAGCGAGTAATGTGTTGAAAAAAGTGAGCTCAGTCAAATCAGTCTATACTCTTCCGTACCAAAACAGAATGCTGCTGGTGGATCCCAAATTTTAGGAACATATGTAAATAAATATGTCTTTTGTCTCTTTATTTAATTT
Organism: Araneus ventricosus; assembly: GCA_013235015.1. Classification (NCBI taxonomy): domain Eukaryota; kingdom Metazoa; phylum Arthropoda; class Arachnida; order Araneae; family Araneidae; genus Araneus; species Araneus ventricosus. The sequence continues at coordinate 27,175 of BGPR01011975.1, forward strand.
AACTGTTTCTATGTTTCTACAGAAGACAATTTGTAATCGATGTTTCACACACTTCCTGATGCACTAGAGTTTTGAAATTTGTACACTTGTGCATTCTCGATGACAATACCATATTTTAATACTTTCAGAACTTAATTTTAAGTTGATATAATTGGTATTTTAAAGAATTTTTTTTGCTTCCATAGGTACAAATAGAATTTAATTTTGAAAATTGGCTTCAATTATTCCTTAGGATTTGAAAAAACCAATGGATGATAAACTAAAAAAAAGTAGAAATTAATTACTATAAAAACAATTCCCTACTTCCTAGTACACCAATAAAAGTGTGTTTTTTAAAAACTGGTTTTTATTAAATTTATTATTATTTTTATTATTTTTGCATTGCTCTTGTGTTTATATTAGCTTGTAAACTATATCCCAAAATTTCACTCTATAAAATATTTTAAATAAAGTTTTAGAAAATTATGTTTGAGGCTTTATATAAAATTTGGGCGGTTACATTTATGAGTGAAAGTAATTGCTTGAGAAATCAATATAAGGGATTAGTTAATTGTTAAAGCAAATAAAAAACTTCGACATTACACACGCGAAAACAACAAAAAAACCAAAACCAAAAAACAAAAAAACAATAAAAGATACGAACCTTTTGTCCGAACAACGTAGATTGATACCGTCTAGGCTTTGTTTGTCAGTCTTGCCTTCACAGTCTATATTGAGCTGTTTCATTCTGTGAGCAAAACCATTTCTGCATCAACAATTCTGCAGAAATGCATTGGCAGCCTGAAACATTATCGTGCTAAGAAAACATCCAATGCTTTTAAACTATGTTAAAGAATAGATATAAAATTGAAAATCGAATTTTTATTTTGTTTAGTCGCACGAGATCTATTAAAATAAGTTGAATAACATTGATTATTCACGATCTTACAATTTGTTGCTAATTTGAGGTTTAATAAAGGATAGTATTTTTACAGATTTCTATTTAAAAACTAATTATGACAAATTATTACCATTAAAGAAGAAACTGGGTATTTAAATAAAAACTGATCGTTTTAATTACTTATAATATTTTAGTTACTGAAAAAATTTTATACTCTACTTAACTTTTAAATACCAAAAACAGAAAATAAAATTGCAACCTTTCTAGTGAGCGCATACTCATAAAATTGGAGAAGAAAACCTAAGAGATGCTAGAGTCTCCGTATGCCTAAAAAGTAACCATGTGCCATATTTGTTTTAGGTTCAACGATCTACCCTAGTAGAGGAATTAAATTTAAAAATCCCTTTCTTAGAGCATCGACTCACTTAGAATCAAATAGTTACCTAAGACAGATACAGAGTCTTCCTGTAAGTTACCAGCAACTATGTGCCATATTGGTAGTTCTCGGTTCAACGATCCGCCCTGTAGAAAGGATTTCTGTTCTGTAAGTGAATAAAATTTAAAAAACTCTTTCTTAGTATACTCGACTCACTTAGAACGAAGTTACCTAAGAGATACAGAGTCTTCCATAGTTACCTAAAAGTAACTATGTATGTGCCAGATTTGGTAGTTGTAGGTTCAACTATCTCGCCTTTTAGAACGATTTGAAAGATTTTCACATACGTCAAGGACTCAATTTATGAGATAGCATGTCAGTTCATCAACATTGTTTTGTCAAAAAAGTTGGAAAGAAGAATATATGTTTTTAAATGAACATAATTTGATATTGTCTTTTGAAGATATAAGAAGTACTTAAATAATTTAGGAGAATTATCCTAATAGCTGATATCTCTTTATGGCTTGGCTTGAAAGCACAGGATAGACTTATTTATAATTTGTGATATGTAAATAAGTTAGAGTAAAAAAGAAAGTACAATAACGAAAGAAGAACTTGTTTATATTTTCAATTCTTTTTCCGAAGTACGTAAGGTATAAAATATTGCTTTACCGCATTCCTGTCATTCTAAATAATCAATGCATACTCATCTTCTTGAATGTAAAATCATCAATATCTTTTTTTTTAATCGATACTGCTAATTTATTCATTTAATAGATTAATACGTGTTTATATATTGTATTTCATTTCATAATTTACTCAAATTAATCAAATAAATTGCACCTTATTATTTTCTTCAAAGCATTTTTTAAATTTGTCTCAACTCTTGAATTTCTTTTTTATCTCTTTATAATTCAAGTAAAATTAAGTTTCTCTACTTATGCTGTTCTCTTAACATTCTTATCTTTGACCATCTTTCCCGTCACTAAAGCTTAAATTATTATCGTAATAATGTTTTGTTTCGTACTTGAGGTGAATCTTCTATTCTGCTTTCTTTTTTCTTCTTGGTTTTTGCAAAGAAAACAATCTGATATGTGCGCGAACAGAGAATAGTAAGAAAATAACAACTCCTAAATTTTTCTTTTATATCTCTTATAATTCAAGTAAGCTTCTACTTTATGCCTGTTCTCTAACATTGCTCTATCTTTAGACCACTTTTCCGTCACGTAGCTTAAATTATTATCGTAATAATACTTTGTTTCAAAACTTCTAAGATGAATCTTCTTCTTGGTTTTTGCAAAGAAAACAATCTGATATGTGCGCGAACAGAGAATAGTAAGAAAATAACAATCAACTCCTAAATTTCTCTTTTTCATCTCTTATAATTCAAGTAAGCTTCTACTTTAAGCCTGTTCTCTAACATCGTCATCTTAGACCACTTCTTTCCATCACGTAGCTTTAAATATTATCGTAATATTTCTTTGTTTCAAAACTTCTAAGATGAATCTTTCTTCTGGTTTTCGAAAACAATCCGATATGCGCGAACAGAGAATAGTAAGAAAATAACAACCCTAAATTTCTCTTTCATCTCTATAATTCGTTAAGCTTCTACTTTAAGTTTTGTTCAACATTGCTCTATCTTTAGACCACTTTTCCGTCACGTAGCTTAAATTATTATCATAATAATACTTGTTTCCAAAACTTAAGATGAATCTTCTAGGCTTTTGCAAAGAAAACAACTGATATGCGCGAACAGAGAATAGTAAGAAAACAACAATGTGACTGAAAAATGGTACAAAATGTTATTACTCAAACTAGACCTCGTTTGAATAAGAAAACTTTCCTACTCAATTACTTTGAATTCCTCGGAGGTATAATAAATATGGTGTTTTGTGAATATCAGCTTAATGAAAGAGTGAGAAACTTTTATTGTTATGCTTCTTGCTTTCACATGAAAAGAAGGTCAAATTTATAAAATTTATCGAACCAAAGAATGAGTTGAATTGAATCAACTAATATACATACCTTTTATTGTGCTTAAGGATTTCACCCTTGTGTCATCTTCAACATTCTTTTCAATGCATATCTTAACATGTTGCATTAGAAATAAGAAAAGACACAAACTCAAACAAAAGCCATTTATTTTATCAACAAACGTTCTTTGACTTTATTAACCAATTAACTTTATGGATGTAATAGTCTAATATTCCCGCATATCTAATAATTTTACTTGGTGTATTTCTAATACTTAGAAATACTCTCAAGTAAATTCGAATTTAACTAATATTAATATTTTATTATTAATTTTAAATGAATGTTTAGGAATTCTTTCTTATGCTAATTTTGGCTTAAATATATTATAGTATTATTTTTAGATTCTAGCTATCTTATTATTTTGTTTTTCAATTCCATATTTTTGATAAAAAGTTATTATAATCTTTCTAGTACACTAAGGAGAGCGTTTCTAAAAACTGGCTTATTTTCAGTATTTTATCTGTTTACTGAGTTGAACAAATAAAACTATATCTGTTAAATTGAACGCCAATTCTATTGACATATTTAAAAGCTTTTTCTAAATATACCTTCAGTTAATAATCTTAATAACATAGAATTACAGGTTAAGATTTTAAAAATTTCTTACTTAATGAAAATATAAGCATTAATAGCATTTAAAGTGGATATCTCACTCAAATTACGTCCAAAATTCGTATTTTTGTTTCTTAGACTTTCTATCAAGTAGTGCAATTTTGATAAAGCATAAAAAGGATAAAAACACAAATTAATGACCACTTCTGCAATTATTGTTATTTGATTCCATACTCCTCCTAACCATACTAAAAGAAAAATACCGAAACTACTAATGTGTAAATTGAAAATTCACGAAAATTCTTTTAAATTTGCAGAAATTACGGTTTCATCTTTGTGACCATTCTTTTTGGTGGAAAATTATATATTTTTACAAGAATTTTTCAATATATTTAATGAGTTTGAGTTTAATCTCAATATAAGCTCAGCTCAATAGATTCGCTCCATAAAATTCTTTATTTCGTTAAAATAATTTTTATACTCTCTGTCTACTTTTTAAATTAATAGCTACGGAATCAAATGGCCACGAAACCAATGCAACGGAAGAAGACTTTATACTGACAAAGGAAATGGGATTTAATAATGTTGAAACTAAGCAGGTTTTCATGCCGCTATTTTCTGTTTGTTTTTAGCACAATTTTTTTACATTGACTTTGAATTGGGTATCAGGCACAAGCATCCAATCACGAATATTGAACATTTACTGTTCAGAGGCGATTATCACCACTGTCGGTCGCTACACATTTTGCTGTCTTATAATAAAACTGCTTTCTGAACCATTCAATGAGAGCCGCACAGTTCTTGCTTTGATCTCTACAAACATGATCAATACCCTGTAATCGCCGTCAGTAATGATTCACGGAATTAATGAAGAGGTACTGCTAACCGAAAATTCTTTAATAGTACCCGTATTAGCCGAATTTTAACGACTAGAAATAGTGCCCACATATGCTTAAGAGGAAAATATCGGACATAAAGTTGATAGAACATTTGCAGTTCAGAGGCGTTTATCACCACTGTCGGTCGCTACACATTTTGCTGTCTTATAATAAAACTGCTTTGTGACACATTCAGTGATAGTCGCACAATTCTTGCTTTGAGCTCCACAAACATGATCAGTACCCTGTAAAATCAGTCAGTAATTACTCACGGAATTAATGAAGAGGTACTTCCTGCTAACCGAAAATTCCTTAATAGTACCTGTATTAGCCGAATATTAACGACTATAAATAGTGCCCACATATGCTTAAGTGAACAATATCGGAAATAGAGTTGATTGAACGTTTACCGTTCAGAGGCGTTTATCACCACTGTCGGTCGCTACAAATTTTGCTGTCTTATAATAAAACTGCTTTCTGAACCACGTAATGAGAGTCGCACAGTTCTTGCTTTGAGCTCTACAAACATGATCACTACCCTGTAACATCAGTCAGTAATGACTTACGGAATTAATGAAGAGGTACTTCCTGCTAACTGAAAATTCCTTAATAGTACCCGTATTAGCCGAATTTTAACGACTAGAAATAGTGCCCACATATGCTTAAGAGGAAAATATCGGAAATAGAGTTGACTGATTTTCGTTATATTTGTTGAATTAAGAGGTGTGAGAGACACTTTTGACTTAGTGTAAATTTAAGCAGCAATCAAAGCACGAAATATTGAATATTTCATGTGTCCTGCGCGCAATTAAATAAGTCAGATAAGATGACGGATTCTTCTTTAAAAACCAAGTTCAATATACTAAAGAGCAACGTCCCAGAACATATATTTTGTTCATGTAACAATTCATTTTACGATTTATTAATATTGTCATTTTTAATATTCTGTCAGGAATCTTGTGTCTACTTAAAATGCAGTGATGTTTGACAATTTGTCTTTATCTGAAAATGAGTGCGGTTTACTGAATGAGCGTCATTAAATTTTAAAAAAATTCACGAAAATGACATTACCTTATGCTCAACAATTTCCAGTGGTACTGAGAACAATCTGTTTGAAATGTCCTTCGTGTGAAAACCTCCATTACATTCACTTCTGATGTTAAAATAATTTATGTCTTCAAAGCCCCTCATCAGCGAAATTCAGTCGGAATTAATGGTGTCGAGGAGTAATTTAAAAGCCTCATTAGTAAATTGCTATGACAGTTAGTGTTTTTCTTCGGAATTTGACTTATCGGTGAGTTGGTTCAGTATATACATTTTATAAACAGAACTCTGAATAGCTTAATTCATAGTTTTACTATCGTCAGTACACATCTAAAAGTGACCAAGTCAAAAGAAAGAAAATGAGTTAATGTGTTCTATGTGTTTTAAAATGTCGTACATCAATAAAAAATGTACAGTATACTTTATATACTGACTATATATTGATATTTTCCTCATTTGGCAACGATATTTTTAGCAACAGAAGATGGCATTTTTTTAAAAACAATAAAACTTAACTCAATTTTACATCCTGTTTGACTCTCACTTTTATGTAGTGGCGGTCTCTCCACTGGGGATGTAAAGCTGAAGTACCCGTTGAAATTATTTTAAAATATTGTCTTTTCGATTTTTTTCTTCCTCTTATTTAGCTATTTTTTCCAATCCATTTGTTTGATCAACAACGAAAATGGAAAAAATAAAAGATTATGAGAACGAAGAAAAAAGACAGAAAATGTATCAATAAATAGGAGGTACACAAATTGGGGCTGCTCAGTAAACAGCCTTCTAAAAATCAAAATTCGAGCAACAGCCAAGCGACTCTTTGGAAGGCTAAAACCAAAGTTTCTTCCCATTGAATTTACATATTAAGGTGTATCGCGAAAAAACGTTTTTTTTTTAATTCAAAATTCTATGTCGATCAGTTGTCAATATGGCCACATATTCACCACAAAGGTTTTAGTCAAATAGAAAAATATTTAAGTCTCCCGGAATGGGCCTAAAGTTTGAAATGTTTTGTCAAAAAAGTGCATTTTCATTTTTTAAAAAATATATAGAGACAAAAATTTGTTTTCTATTTATGTATAAAAATGTGAAGAGTAGTATGTTAATTAGCAGTAAAATATATATCTCGTAATTAATATTGCTAATACTAAAATTAACAACTAACCTTCTTCGGAAGGCTTAAACGAAAAAAAGTGTGGATATCGTAGAAAAAAAGTATCGCCTTCGTGATTACTTCAAAGTAGTGCAGTACGTGTTTTCTGGATTTGCGATTTCCCAGGCATTTCGGATAACCCGGGTTTCGGTCAACCCGAGTTCGTTTAATCTGGATTTTACTGTATTTGCGATTTCATCAAATGATATTTTCACTATTTCAAAAAACTGTACTGCTATATAGACTATAAATAAAATAATTGTTATTAACCTAACGGATGGGTTGAAAATTGAAAAAAAATATCCGTATTTGGCAGAAAAATTAAGATTTTCATATAGATTTCGGGAGTTCTAAATTTTACATGACGGATATATAATTTTTTACTGTTAATTAACATACTAAACTTCACATTTTTGTACTTAAATAGAAAGCCTTTTTTGTTTTCATATTTTTTTAAAAATTTGAAAATGTACATTTTTGACAAAAAATTTAGTACTTTAGACTCATTCCGGGAGACCTAAATATTTTTTCAATTTGACTAAAACTTTTTTTCGTAAATAATGTGACAATAGTAACAACTTTTTATAGACTTAGAATTTTGAATTTCAGAAAAACGTTTTTCGTGATACACCCTATTTTATATGGTTCGGGCTGCTCTCGCTGCAGTCCACACTTGGCTTGATAATTTTCTAAAATTAATTCAGATAATTACAGAAAAAAGTTGGGATATTTAGAAGCAACACTGTATTTAAAAAATCTATTTCTATTTTCGTTCTTTTACGTTATATATTTCGTATTGATAAAATGAATTTTGTTTTAATTTATTAACAACTACTCCAAATGGACGAGATTAATTTTACTTCCAAATTGAATAATGATGAATGGAAATATTAAAATTTTCACTGACAATTTTAAAGATATAAATTAACATTAAATCAATTTTTCGTTTAATGTTTCCTAAAAGTACCAGCAAAATGCCAAATCTGATGTTTTAACCTCTGTTCATGATTATATCGTTTAGTTTTTTAAGTAAAATATTTCTCATTTTTAACAATGTTTTTACAAAATACCGTTAGAATTACTTTGCTGTCGCACTTTTTGGCTATACAAGAATTCATTATATGTTTTATAATCTTCACAAAACTCGGAAATAGTATTTTCGTATTATTTATCGGCTTTGAGGAAACAAAGGCAAAAACCTTTTGAAAATACCTTGTCAAGAAAAAATAAACTTTGTGTAAGGCACCGAAATAATGCGAACCTCATAACTTAGCATATGTTTAATCGGACTCAGCTATTATTTATACTGGAAGAAATTTTTCTAGGAAGTAATTTACTGCATTTAAAGCGGCTATTGGTGTAGTGAAAACTGGTCCATTGCACCTCAACTCATATGTAAAGATGCAGTAAAAGCCCGGTGAACCCTATCCAGCCTCAAACCGTCCCATTAGACAGAGGCCGGACTCAGGCGGTTTGGGCGCCTCAGTGGATTTTAAAGGAGAAAAGTGGTTCCTTTCTTTGTTGACAATTGATCGCCCAAACTTGGGTATCGTCCTCCTGGAATTTCACTAAAGGAAGGATTTCATTCTGTTTTCGTGAACGAAAATTTACTTCAGTTTTTGAGGTACTGGAATTCTCACTATATCCGGGTTCAGAGAGTTAACCGAAACCCGTATTATCCGAAATGTCTCCGATCGCAAAGACATACACTATACTACACGGAAATAATCGAGAAGGCGAGAATTTTTTTTACAAAAATATTCCTCGGGACCGGAGGGTCGCAGGTTCGAAACCCGATTCCACTGAAGATCCGCCGTGTATGGGGCCTGTTGCACGCTAAATCATACGTAGTGGCCAAACGTCCTCCCGTTGGTGTGGCGCGGAAGTTTGGAGAGGGGGGTGCCAGCTCAGGTGTCGTCCTCGTCATCTGACCGCGGTTCAAAATTACGAGGTCCGTCCCTAAATAGCCCTCGTGTTGCTTCAAAACGGGACGTTAATATAACCTAACCTAACCTACAAAAATATTCCCATTTTTTTTCTTTTAAGTCGCCCGAAGAAGGTTAGTGATTAGTTTTAGAATGCTAAAATTAAAATTAATGGGTATTAACAACAGTAATTTGTGATATTATTTATCCGTGCCTGTCAGGCGCAATGGCGTAACCGAAAAGTTCATATTTTTTTATAAGAATGCCAATAAGTTTCCAAAATTATGAAAAACTTTTCTGAATTTCATATTTACTGTTGTAATTAAATGACATCATTTTTAAGAATTGACAAACAACAGCATTTCTCAGAGTAAATATATAGCAGGAAAAGCACTACAATAAGAATTTTACACAATAATATGAAATACGCCTTGAAATGAAAAGAATGAAGTTAAAATAAGCAGCAATAATTATCAGTTATGAATAAAAAGAAAGAAAAGTGTGTTGTCTTTTTCATTCACTTAAAAAAGATATTTTCTCATAGTTTATATTTTAAAAAATATCTTCAAGAGAAAGTGTTTTTTTTCTAATTATGTGGAAGTTATTGCTCAAATGTAAAAACCAGCTTTCCAACTTAAAATAATATTTCGCTTTTTCCACTTTCAGCTGTTTTTTTTAACGTTCAGAATAATAAAAGTGCTTTTCTGCAAGAAAAATAAAACGGTTTTCTTGCGAATAATAGAAATAAAAAATATTTAATATTAAAATTCCAGTTATTTTCTATAAATTTTCCGAAGAATGAAGAATTTTTGAAGAACAAAAGTAGTGAAATGTAATAGTAACTTATTTTCGTGTTCAAGGGTCAATTTAATGAAGTATAAATGTGAGTTTCTTTATAAAATTGATTCTTATTACTTTAAACCATTTAAAATGTGTGTGTTTCTTTTTGTATGTATGTCTGCGTGCTCGTGCGAATAGAGGATGTGTAAGCTTAAGAAAACTTGTAAACCACCCAAAATATGCAGAAAGCCAAAAAGATTAGAAATGGTTTTTGCTTCCTTATCTTTGTATCGAAATAAAATTATTTTTACTTAGCGTATAGTTTAGATGTGATATGAAAAAGAAAGATGGTTTTTATTTATTTAGGCAATGGAAAAATTCGAATCAAATTTACTCCGCGATTTTAGAAATGAATCATGATTGTAGAAATAATTGAAAGTGCCATATAAAACTAACGGCTTGAAAAACATGCTATTAGAACGTTTATAATTCTAACAGGTTGAAAATGTATTTAGCATATATTTAGAATACGCTTTTGAATTCTAATAAAGAAATTGTGATAAATAATATATTTAGATCTGATTTTCATTTCGTTTACTTTTTTTGTCAAAAGATGATAACTTTATCTATCTATTTTTAAACTCATATTTTCAATTGTTATAAACAACAATTCTCATTTCTTTCTCTTGGATTTCGCTATCTGGAAGAGTAGTAAATGAAGGGAACTAGGAAGAAATTATTCTAATGATCATAAATATACTTCATATAGAAATGTATGCAATTTGATCTCATTTTTATACCCTATTTTTAAAAATAAATACAGATTAGTCATAAATAATTGAACCCTTTTGAAAATTAATAAGAAAATTATATTTTTTACAACTACGTTTTTTTTAAAGAGAGCTAATTAAAAAAGCTTTTTTTCAGATAGGTAACGCGCCATTTACGGTAGTCTAGATGATCATAAATTATTGGACATCTCCCAATTTTGAGAGCCATTATCTGCGAAATTATTAAAGCTAGAAGAAAAATAAAAGCATGCATTTGTAGGGCATTATACGCTCTTTAATTTGTTAAATAAATTGATATTCGAAAACTGAATAGTTTTCGATATATTCAAGAAAAACTAGAAAACGAAAACAGAAAATGCGTATCGGCTTCTGCTGATCTGTAGCCATTGCGCATGTAAATCTCTCTCTGTAGCAAATTTAGAAACCCATAATGGTGTGCCACCTATCTGATTAAAACCTTTTTTATTTGCTCTCTCATTAAAAAAAGCAGTTGCAACAATATTAGTTTTTTTTTCTTAATTTTTGAAATGGGTTCAATAACTTATGACCACTCTATATTAAACAAAAAAGTACAAAATGATGTTACGACGGTCTAGGTGGTGGTAAATTATTGAACATCTCCCATTTTCGAAAGCAATTATCTGAGAAACTATTAAAGCTAGAAGAAAAGTAAAAACATTTATTTGTAGGGAATTTTGTGTTCTTTAATTTGTTGAATCAATTGTAATTCAAAAACTTAATGGTTTTCGAGATATTCAAGAAAAACTAAAAAAGGAAACCAGAAAACGCACATCGGCTTCTGGTGATCTCTCGCTCTATCAAGTTTAGAACGCCGTAATGGTGCGCTAACTTTTAGTAAAAAACTTTTTTTTATTTTCAATCTCATTTAAAAGAAAAAACTGAGATGTAATATTATTAGTTTTCTTTAAATTAATTTTTGAAATGGGTCCAATAATTTTTGACCACCCTGTAGTTTGATAATCTTCTGATTAAAGATAAAAGATTAAAATCTTTGTCAGTATGTGATATTCTCAGTCTTCGATTTCTCTTTCTTGCGATAGATTTAATGGGATCTATTGATTTTTCGGTTAGGAATGACACTTCAGTCTAACTCACTACACTGCTAAACGTATCGAAGCAGGCAATTTGCGCCAATATTGCACTTGCTTGTATTGTATACCAGTCATTTGTATCTTAATATTGGACCGCCTTCGTATATGTTGATATTCATATTATCGTCCGCGTTTGAAAATACCTATTGATACTTCCTGAATAATGATCGTAATAAATCATATGATTATGTTGGATTTAGAGTGTATTTTCCTCAACCCCTGAAACATATCGATGAATTAATTTTAATGCTGGCATACTACCGTTTTCATTTCTACCACCACCCCTATCGCACACAAAAGCATTACAATAATCACAAAGCCTGTTGATAAAGGTTGACACATTAAGGGATTTATCACTTATTCAATGCTTTAATATTCATTTTCATACTGAACTCATTTCGAACTTTCATTCAGAAGGCTGTCTGAACAAGACAAATTTATTTTCAATAAAAGACGAATCATATTATTTAAATTTACATATATGCTTCGCATGATGTAAACATTAGGCTTAATCAGTACTGAGTTTTGGACTTGATTCGAGTGTTTCGGTTTCTGGAAATTTTTATTTTTATTATTTTCTTCAACTCGGTGTCATTCTAATACTCGGTTAACTGTTCACGAGTTTTTCGACGGTTTTCTTTTGAATTGTTATCTTGTCCCTTAAGTTTTGTTAGATCTCTGGTGTGCTTCTGCGCTTTTGTGTAGTTTTTGTAATACTTATTGTCTCTCGATTTTTATTTGGAATGCTTGATTTTAAATGCTATTGACTTTAAGTTGGTTATCTTGATTTTTTGTATGTGTTTTGCGTTTTCAATGTTTAGTTTTTTGCGTTTTTGTGTTTTTGCTCTTAATCTTTTTATGTTTTGTGTTTTTAACGTTAAGTTTTTTGTATTTTTGCGTTTTGCTCTTAATCTTTTTGTGTTTTTAATGTTAAGCTTTTTGTGTTTTTGCTTTTTGCGTTTTGTGTTTCTGCTCTTTATTTTTTTTAGTTCATTGCTATAAACGATGGTTTTTAAATTGTTCTGCTCACCCTTTGGGTTTCTTTGTAAATAATTTTTTTTTCTGTTGTTTATTTCTTTTTTTATGTTTCCCCTTCGTGTTAAAACTAGATTGGTGCTAAAATGTTAAATTTTGATTTATATTTAATTATGAAATGAACACTGGGTGCTGAAACATGAATACAAATAATAATACAATTTTTGCTACACTTAATAAGCACCTACCTGTTTAGACACCTAAAAAATATTTGTCCACTAGTGGAAGTAGCTGAAAACAAAAGTAGTACATTGTGTTTATAAAATTGAAAGATTAAAGAACACCAAAATTTTTTAATTTAAATATTTTTATTAACAATTATTTGAAAACTATACTGCCAACTTTGAGATAAGAACATTGAAATGACAGATTATTCTGATGCACACAACCCAAATACATTATGAAATCAAACAACGATAAAACAGTTTGTATATATGCATGTATATATTTAGCTTACACTTGACCAGATCAGTAAATGCAAAACAACCGCCACTTCCAAATTATTTCCCATTAAATACATTACACTGTTTAAGAGTTAAACTATAGTCTCACCACTGAAGTAGCCCAGTATGCACTAAAAAATACCTTTCATTGTTTTCGATGTTCACGCACAATGTTTCGTATCACAAAAAGGATTTAAATGAGTGGATGCAACGCATTTCAAGGTTTTGCATCATCACTTGCAGTCAATTTCAGCATGGAAAACCGAGTTTTCCCAGGTTTACAGTTGACTTGGAAACTCTTTCTTCCACATATAATTTGCAGCAAAAAATTTTGAAAATGGCACATTTCATTCTTAAAAAACAGAAATGGTGAAGATGGTAATACGCAAACAGCAGGCTTTGTAACGAGACACAGGCAATTCAAGAAATTCTAATCAGGAACAATGTTGAAATAAAGGGTCCTTACATCCCTATGCCACCATGTAGCAGAATTTTTCATTAAGCAATGGATGCTATTCTTTACGAATGGCACATTATATCTGAATAGCATACGCCGGAGAACACACCTTCGTCCTTCCCATCACAGTTGTTTCGCATACTTATTTTGAAAAGAACACATACGAATTACAAAGTTGCAATACGTGCAGAAGCAAATTCAGTTTCAGTTCAGACTGTATTCGATTTGCATCATTGAAAACTCAACGATTTTCTCTCTTGCATTCTGTCATGGAAAAAAATCATACTTGAGATACGAACCATTTCTCTCTTTTACCATCGGAAGAACTGCAGGGACAAGTTCCGAGATGCCTAACGGCTCTCGGGCCCTGCAGCTGCACCCACTTCTTGTACGTACAGATCAGTCAAATTCAAAAATCACACAAAGAAATCTCTCCCAGTCAGGTGACGCTAAAATTCATACGCCCTGCAAAATGGCGAGCAAATAGTTCCGTTAAATAAAGTAATTTATAATTTAATAAACCTTGAAACATTAAAGGAAATTACATAAAAAGTTAAGGCAATTAATATTTTAGTTGATTACTAGAAAAATAATTATGAAAAATTAAGATATTTAATAAACTGCAAAAAATTACCGTTGAAATTTTAAAAGTTACCAAAGATGCCACAAGATACAAAAGAAACGCCATACGATGGTGGCGAAAATTTAAATATTTAAAAATATTGGCAAAGCCGAAAAATGATGTAGTTGCATTTTTTGCAATCTAACACTCCGGCCTGTAGAAGACCTTACACCCTCTTGGGTAGGCTAGGCAGGGACGGGTTGTAAATAAATAAAAAACAAACACTTACATAAATACGCACGTGAAAAGTACATAAATAATTTTGAGGTGATCAGGTCAACCATAGCTCCTCTACTCGGGCGAATTTTCAGTTGAGTTCGAAGCATAGTTAGCATCTGCCAAATAGTACGTAGAATCTCGACAAATCGTCTTTTGACCTCAATCTGGTATGCTAATTCTTACCTGACATGTCGAAATTCTAAGGGTCTTCATTCGAAACACTACAGTTTCTTTTAATAAAATTGCGTTAGTATCCCTGTGTGCAACAAGAATGAGAATATATTGTTAATCTTGAATCGAAATTCTATATATTGTATTTTATTGATATATTTTGTATTTACAGTTTTCTAAACTATGTTCGAAAAAAATCGATTATAGCTAAAAAGATCAAAATACAAACACGAATAAGATTTATGCAACATACAGTGGCCAGAAAACACACCTTCCGTTGCTTGAAATTTAAATAGCACAACAAAAATAATTAACAAATCTTCAGAAAGAAACCAATTTATTTAAATATAAAAATATGATCTCTGATTTAATATCTAATTTTATTGAAATTAAAATAGAAATATAGTTCTTTTGTAGCGGATTCGAATCAAAGGATTCGGACTTTGACTCTAACCACCATGCTGCTGATGTTCGTCGTGCCTACCTCGGCATTATTAAAAACCAGCTTGTGGCAACTTAAAGACTTGACCGCCAGCGGAGTATAAAAGGACGTTCCACCGAGAACTCTCTCTTTTTTGCCTTTTATTTCCAGCTTGCCGTCACCCGGTTCCTTCGGTGATTGATGTTCTCTTCACCCATGTTTTGGAGTCCATGGGCTTACCCTGACATCCTGAAGCGTCATGACATGCCGTTTTTAATATTGTTGTTTGTGTTAAATAAATTGTTTTATTCATCCAGCAGCGCCTTCTGATGTGTGCGACATACACCACTACCACACCACTTCCGCCACAGTGGTGACCCGTTTGGAACAAGCCTATCTAGCTGCTGAGATGTATATATATCACTGGTAAAAAGACTAATTCCTTTTGTGAGGGTAAGATCAATTCAATTGCTTTACTTCTTGCTTGCATGTGACTCTTCTGAGGTTTAGTTTGATTTTATATTGGTGCTTAATAGTGAGTTTTGTGGACACTTTTAAGGTGTTGATGAGTGGATCTTGCTCACAGTATCGCACATTACGGTGAAATGTCTGAAAAAGAGGGTAAATCAGGAAACGCTGATGGCGATTCTGAGAGTTTGAACCTACCTCAGGATGGCAAATTTTTTAGTTGCAGTAGAGTAGCAGTCAGGGTTCCTGCATTTTGGGCGAATAATGTGAAATTATATTTTGCGCAAATTGAGGCTAATTTTAGGATTGCTGGTATAGTGAGCGAACAAACTAAATTTGATACTTTAGTTGCAGCACTTGATCCTCAAACCTTGACCCATGTCAACGACTTACTGTATACCCCACCTAAAGACAACCCGTATACCGCGCTTAAAAACAGACTTTTATCAGAATTTGAGGTTTCGCTAAACAA
Source organism: Araneus ventricosus (assembly GCA_013235015.1). Taxonomy (NCBI): domain Eukaryota; kingdom Metazoa; phylum Arthropoda; class Arachnida; order Araneae; family Araneidae; genus Araneus; species Araneus ventricosus. The sequence goes on from BGPR01011975.1 coordinate 43,008, forward strand.
GAAGGTTAGAACATTACTTGAAGACTTGGATTTGGGAGATAGAAAGCCGTCCTTATTGCTGCGTCAAATGCAAGAGTTGAGTGAAGGACTGGTAGACGATGCATTTTTGAAAACCCTATGGCTTAATCGACTTCCTGTTAATATTCGGACAATTTTGATCATTAGCTCGGAATCTTTGTCTAAATTGGGCGAAATGGCAGATCGTATGCACGAATATAATTTGGGGGAAGTTGCAGCCGTAAAAGCGAGTAAACCGGAATATTGTACTTCAGAGTTGAAGGAAATGAAACTACAAATTTCGGAGCTTTTAAAACAAGTCGAAACGTTAAAAGCACGCTTTGCATCTCTTAATGCTAAGACAAGGCGTAATAGATCCCGTTCTAAATCTCGAGAGCGGAATAACCGACTTTGTTTTTATCATTATAAATTTGGGGATAGAGCCCATAAATGCATAAAACCGTGTAGTTTTCAGAATAACGGCGTAAAACCTTCAGAAATATCGGTCGCTTCTGAAACCCTGGTTTATGGTCGCAGGTTATATGTACAAGACAGGATTACTAAAACTCAATTTTTGGTTGATACAGGTAGCGATGTATCGTGCTATCCGAAATCTTATTTGAACGAAGTGTTGAAATTGCAGGGTACCACACTTTTTGCAGCAAACGGCTCCCATATAAAAACATTTGGTTCGAAGTTATTAAGTCTCGATTTGGGATTGCAAAGAAAATTGCAATGGCCATTTGTGATCGCGGACATCACGAAACCAATAATAGGTGCTGATTTTTTGCAGCAATTTGGTTTGTTAGTTGATCTTAAAAAGCGATGTCTTTTGGAACCTATTACTAATTCGAAATGTATGGGTCGAGCTGGTTTTTCTGAGATTCCAAATGTGAAAACAATATCGGGTAACAGCGAGTACCATGAGTTATTAAATCGTTACAAGGGAATAACTAAACTAAATTCTACGTTTCCTAAAGCAATTAAACATAATACTTTGCATTTTATTCCCACGAGTGGTCCGCCTGTAACTGCACGCGCACGTAGATTACATCCTGCTCAATTGAAGGTAGCGAAACAGGAATTTGAGTATATGCTGGAAAAGGGAATTTGCCGCCCATCACGTAGTAACTGGGCAAGCCCACTTCATATGGTCCCTAAAGGTTCCACAGACTGGCGACCTACAGGAGATTATAGGGCGCTTAACAGAGTGACTAAACAGGACAAATATCCCGTGCCACATTTACAAGATTTTTCACATTATTTGAAAGGGAAAAATATTTTTTCAAAAATAGATCTTGTTCGTGCGAATGATCAAATCCCGGTAAATCCAGATGATATTGAGAAAACCGCAATTATTACACCATTTGGTTTGTTTGAATTTCCTTATTTGAACTTTGGTTTATGTTCGGCAGCCCAAACATTCCAAAGATTTATAAATGAAGTTTTATACGGATTTGATTTTTGTTTCGCGTACATAGATGATATTTTGGTGTTTAGTAAAGATAAAACGGAACATACGCAACACCTGGAACAAATATTCAAACGTTTCGTTGACTTCGGGATTACCATCAACGAATCGAAATGTGAATTTGGTAAACCGCAGGTTGATTTTCTGGGACACACTATAAATAGTGAAGGTATTCTTCCCATGTCTACTAAAGTCAAGGCAATTCAGGAATTTCCAAAACCCGAAACTGTTAGTCAGTTGAGGAGTTTCTTGGGAATGGTCAATTTTTATCACAGGTTCATTCCTAAAATTGCTGAAATTCTTGCACCTTTGAATGCTTATCTTGTTGGTTCGAAAAAAAGGGATAAGACCAAGATTAAATGGAATCCCGAAACCGATGCAAGTTTTGACAAAATAAAAAAGTGTTTAGCTGACGCCACGTTGTTATCTCATCCTTCGACTGATGCGAAATTGGCTTTAGTTACAGACTGCAGTGACTTTGCTATGGGAGGTGTTTTACATGAAATTACTCCGAAAGGTCCTAAACCTTTAGGATTTTTTTCAAAAAAGTTAACCCCTACACAAGCCAAATATTCAGCTTACGATCGCGAGCTCTTGGCGGCGTATTCTGCGATACAATATTTCCGTCACATGTTGGAAGCTCGTCCGTTCGCTTTATATGTCGACCACAAACCATTAACTTACGCATTTAGGCAGAATAACGATAAGTGTTCACCTAGACGTTTGCGACAACTGGATTTTATTTCGCAATTTACCACGGATATTAGATACGTGCCAGGAAAAAAGAATGTCGTTGCTGATAGTTTATCACGAGTTTGCGAAATTCAGTTTTCGTCACTTGCTGACCTAAAGTTATGGGAAAGTAGCCAAAATTCAGATCCTGAATTAAAGGGTATCTTAGAAGGTAAAATTGAGTTTTCTGGAGACCTAGTGAAAGTACAAATGCCCTATTCTGAGATATCACTATATTGTAATGTGAACTCAGAATCTAATCGATTTTATGTACCTGGAGAACTTCGCAGGAAAATTTTCGACAATTTACATAACATGTCGCATCCTGGTATACGTGCCACAAAAGCCTTAATTGCAAACAGATATTGTTGGCCTAACCAGAACAAGGACATAACTAATTGGTGTCGAGCTTGCATTCCGTGTCAGAAGAGTAAGGTACATCAATACACGAAGGCTCCAGTATCTCAGTTTTTGCCACCTGATGCTAGATTTTCACATGTACACCTGGATCTGATAGGTCCTTTACCAATCTCTGGGGGATTTAGGTATTGCTTGACTATGGTTGATCGTTTTACACGTTGGCCCGAAGCAGTTCCTTTGTTAGATGCAAAAGCGGAAACTGTAGCAATTGCTTTCATGTTCAATTGGATTTCTCGCTTTGGTTTACCTCAGAAAGTCACATGTGATCAGGGTGGGCAATTTGAATCTGGTCTTTTTCAGATGCTGACGAGAATGTTTGGTATCCAGTGCGTTAGAACTGCTGCTTTTCACCCAAGTTCGAATGGAATGGTTGAACGGATGCACAGACCTCTAAAGCAGGCCTTGATGTGCAGTAGGCAAACTTGGTTTGAAGCATTGCCTCTAGCACTCTTGGGACTTCGTACAGTTTTACGAGAAGACATTAACGCAACAGCAGCGGAACTCACCTATGGTACTAATTTGCGAGTACCAGGCCAATTCTTTGTCGACAGTAATATAGGAATCCCTTTACCGGATTACTTGTCTCGTCTGCAGGAGCTCATGCGAGCACTTAAACCGTCAGATCCAGTGCATCACGGACTGAAAGCAGTCTACATGCCGAAAGATCTACAGACTTGTTCTCATGTGTTTGTCAAGAGGGGACCTATAAAAAGGGCTTTGGCAACGCCATTTGAAGGTCCTTTTCCCGTCAAAAAGCGACAGGACAAAAATTTTGTAGTACTGGTGAACGGTCAAGAGAAAGTCATCAGTGTGGACAGGTTGAAACCTGCTGTCCTACTGTCCGACACGACTAGTTCAAATCTTCCATATACGACTAAGTACGGTCGTAAAGTGCGTTTTCGTCTCCCACCTTAAGATGCGAGACTGGGGGGGGAATGTGTAGCGGATTCGAATCAAAGGATTCGGACTTTGACTC
>BGPR01011976.1:5417-19106 GCA_013235015.1 Araneus ventricosus
AATATCCAAAGTAATTTCAAGTATTGTTATCATACCTTGTGTTGCTTTGTGGGCAAAAATGCCCGAGAAGTGAGCTGGAATCCTTACACTACCCAGAATATCATTTCCTAATCCGAGCACTGACCCTCCGGAAGCGATGAGAGCGCCCTCGCCTCCTATCAACAAATAGAAGCCGATTAGACATGGTTTTATTATCTTATAGGTTCTATTATAGCTGTATAGAATTATAGAATAATCAGAAAAAAATAAGGTTTAGAGCCACAATAGAATATTCATTTCGTAGTGACAGTTCCATAAAAATATGTGAGAGCTGAAAAACTTTCTTAAACTGGAATTTTTAATTTATAAAATATTTATTATTTTAGATTAATAATCATAATTTTTAAACATAATCATTTTTTGAATTCTATAATTATCAGCTTTCAAATGACCTGGTTTTAAAATATTTGTAAAATGCAATCACGCCGCAATTTCACACAAGCATTCAAATCAGGTTTACCTTGATTTTCTGAGGAGCGTAGCATAAGAAATGGCAATTTTTAAGTACTAATATGTTTTACTGTTATGCAAATTAACTTTAAAATTATAACTATTAATCAGCGTTTTTGTTTATAAGTATAATTAACTCATTAATACACTCAATGTTCATATTCAGAGTTCAATGTGAGGATCACGTTTCCGTGAAAAAAAGTGGGTGTTGCTATTTGAAAATTTCGAAATTGTTTCACTGTAACCGTAACTGTGAGAGCTGGACTATTGTTTTGCACATCATTCTTGAGCGCATACCGTATAATACCTACATTTAAAATTTACGGTATTAAATTAATTAATTAATTTCGAGGTATTAAATGGGATTTACCCTTTTGTAGGTAATTAACATCTTAACAGCTTAATTCCACATCAGAAATATAATAATTTGTTGACAATCTCCTTTTTTCCTTAAAAATTATGTTTTGGAAGGATTAACATACATCTAGTACAGGGTGTCCAACAAAGGACTCCCTCATTTTAAAATTAAATAACTCGGCAACGGAGATCGATAGAAGAACGAAACCAGTGATATGCTTAGTCTGAAAGCCGTAAAAATCTGATACAAAAGTTTCAAAATTAGTTATAAATGTTGCCGACAGGTGGCGCTGCAGGTTGTAATAGCTATTCAGAATCCGATAAGAAATCTATAAACTGTCCTTGGCAAGCACGAAAAATGCCTAATTTGAATCGATTGTGATGTGATTGCAACGATTACTTGCAAATGACAGTTTATAGCTTTCTTCTCGAAATCTGAACTGAGATTACAACGTACAGCGCCACCTGTCGGCAACATTTATAACTAATTTTGAAACTTTTGTATCAGATTTTTACGGCTTTCAGACTAAGCATATCACTGGTTTCGTTCTTCTATCGATCTCCGTTGCCGAGTTATTTAATTTTAAAATGAGGGAGTCCTTTGTTGGACACCCTGTATAAAGATCATCAAATTTATATGAAATTATTATTCTATCTATCGGGAAACCTAATAGGACTTGTTGATTCAGTAGCTTTGACCATTCGTGATGTGTTTATGTAATTGAATTTTAGAATCTCAAAACTCGATACAATCTCACCTTTCTAAAGATGACCAAATCGTATGTAGTAAAGAAGTCCAATACAAAATTAACTTGGGAATTTTCAGTTATTTTCGTCTGTAATTTAGTTTTGCCTTCATATTGTGAGAGTTAAAGAACCCCCCCCACAGAAGATATCATAAAGGTAACATTCTAAAGCCGTTCACGGTGTTTTACAACGAATATATTATGAAATTGCAATTAAATCTTCAAAAAATCAACAGATTATTGGTCAAGTTTAATGATGCTGTGAAAATCTGCTAATTAATTGCCAACTGAATTGAAGACAAAATGCAGATTTTTTGCTGTCTTACAAAAATCTGCAGAATATTTGGAGAAAAATATAATAAACTTTTTTACAGATTTTATGCAGATTAAATTGAAGAAAAAAATGCAGATTTTTTGTCTTCAAAAAATCTGCAGAAATCTTTAAAAAACTTCAAAATGTTTTTTTTCCCTGCAGATGTTTTTAGCTAGGATAGCAACAAATAAAAGCGAGTATTGCCATCTGAGTTTTTCGAAATCTTGTTCCTATAAACGCAACCTTGAGAACTAGTTAATTTTCCCATATTAGCAATGTTTCGAATAATTATAACTCGAATTTCATTCACATTTGCTGATTTTTGCAGCCGTTGGCGGTGTTACATCCCAAAAAATATTTCATTATAATTTTAAATTCTTCTTTCCTCCATTAGAACTGCGGTATCAAAAGAAAATTCCAGAAAAATACAACCCGTCGTTTGAAGGTTGACACGTATCCAAAGGCTTTATCGATAATAAACTAATTATTTTCTTCAACACACATTATATTCAACCAAATAATTTTTAAGAGGCATAAGATATTTGTATTCAGTATTAATTCTTCCTTTGCGGAGCAAGGCATTAAATCTTTTGAAATAAGATGAAAAAACATCACGAATGGGTTTGGTTTATTTTCTAGGCATAGAATCTACAAAAATAAAAAAAAACTAACTTCATTCCGAGGGGGTCGTTCCCCTTTGGGGTCACCCCCTCATATTAGAACCCCCTTAGATACAGCCACCTTGATACACTCAAAAAATATTGTTGAATCTTACAGGAAATCAGAAATTAAAACTTCAAGAATATTGGAGGAAAATTTTCGAGTTAATTTGCTAAAATTGTAAACGTCCAGAACTGAAAAAATTATTTATCTCTGAGTTAGGCATTTTCCCAAACTTTATCTCTAATAATTCCTATTCCGAAACAAAATTTCATAAGGCTGCTATTTACATTCTAAAAGAAGTTCTATTAGCCCTATCCTAAACCTATTATTTTCCATTTATAGTTGAATTTAACGGTTGAGAAGCGAGTGAAATTAGGTGTGCACTGCGCTCAAAAGGGTTTTAAACGCTCAAATGCTTTAACAGTAACCCCCACCTATGAGGAGACTTTGTATCAAAATTTCGAAAAATAGATAATTTATATTAAATTGTTGTAAATTTCTGCGTTTCTCAAGCAATTACCCAACTAGGAAAAAGTCAAAAAAAGCCCTTTTTTAGAGAAATACATGCAACTAATCTCGACATTCATTTTGAGTTCATAAACATTGGTGCAAAGAGTATATATTGATTGTGTTCGCCAATTTTGGTATTTAACTCTTTCGATACGGGACCTTCCCATACGTCCCTTCAAGCAAAAGACGATAGCCTTCCGAATGTCACTCTGAAATTTCCACCCCCTTTCGTTAAGTGTGATTGATTTCACACTCGCGGCGCGTGCTTTCTTCGGTAGAATGGCTCACCCATATGTGTTTGGGGAAGAGGGGAGCTTTCTTAGTATTCGGACAATGCCAGCTGTCATTGTGGTTTAAGAGAGGGAAAATGCAGTTCCCTTATCTTTTATAGAGGAGCACGGACGTTCCCGTATTTTGAGGACCCTTTATTTCAACGGCCTTAGGAATCAGAGGGTTAAAACACGCAAAAACTTTACCAACCACTGCTTCCACCGGGAGTTCTGTTCGTATTGTAAGGATTGCGAGTTCTGCCATGTACGTAGTTTGTGGTTTCCATATGCATCGCGAATTCGGGAACATTGGTTGTGGCTATGATTATTGCGCCGGCTTCTCTCATTAAAGCAACACTGGGTGCGTCCTCAGTGGCTACTAGATCTTCGAAGAGCTTGGATCCACCTGTGCAACGAAGGCCTGAAAGAGAGAGAAAGAAATTAAAGCACAGGGTTAGCCTAAATGATTCATCGGGTTTCATTGAGAGGTATACGATCTACAAAGACAAGATGCATACACTCCCCAAGTTTAAAAGCCCGCCTCGTGGCTCGCTAGATGGCAGGCCTGTAGCGGCACTGTACAAGATGGCGGCAATGCAGGAGAAGAGTTTTTGTGCGTGGGAATATGCGAAGTGTTCTTCGTTTACGAGCGTTCAGCCCGCATTCGTACGCAAATACGGAAAAGCTACACCTGGTCATTTGTAGTATGTACCCGAAACTAGGTGAGTGTATGTATCTTTTCATGCATCGTCCATCCTTGTACGTCGTATACTTGTAAATAAACAGTCCTCCTTATGATTGTATTTTAATTTATGTTATTTGGTAATTAATCCAGATTTTTTTTTGTTTAGGAAAGTTTCAAAGTGCGTATAGGAATTTGAAATTGCGTGAAAGAAATTGTGTTGGTTATTTTAACATTTTTTCCTATGGAGCAGTGTACTTTGTGAAGAAATTTTTGACTCGAATTTGCTGGCGTTCTTCGGAACTGTCAGAGGCTCGATATTTGTATGCCGTAAGGACAGGTCAAATTACTAGTTATAGCCCTGTATTGTGTGTGTGTGTTCATTTCAAAAACCAGAGACTAGTACTTTTGGATGATTTTACTACGGAAAGGGGTGACAGGCAATGAGTAAGATGAGATCTATTCCGGGATTCTTTGTTAGAACGTGGCCTTCGTCCGATGAGGCATATTTTTTTAGTTAGTCGTTACAAAAAAGTAATGAATGAAAATAAAATGTTTCTATATACTTCTGGGTAAAATGTAAACATGCCTCGCTTCATTTTTCACTTCACGCCTATTTTGATGAAATCAACTCCACCTGGCGCATGCGCAAAAGTGTGGAGTGTTTCCGTATCTGGGAATGATCAGTAGATTCGAGCCTCTAGCTCGAAACATCTCATAGCGTGATCATGCTTTAAGCTTGTTTCGTTTGAGTTAACACTATTTTTTTTAAAATTACTTATTATTATATAGAAATGATAGCACACAAAAATGTATTTCATGTCGTCGAAATGCGCGTGTCTTTTTAAGGATGTAATTAAAACAATGAAAAGTATTATTGTGAAATATACTCGAAAATATTTTTTTAAATTTAGTGGAAATTATACAAAAAATTTATACGAAAATGAAACTTGTATCACGGAAAATGTTTTTTTTTTTTTTTGCATTTTAAGGTGGTGCAGAATTAATTTACTTTCAATAATGTACTCCGAAGTTATTTAAGGAAAATTGAATTTGAAATTTTTATCAATTTTTGTTTGAAAATCTAATTAAAATTTTAAAAACCCTTTTTAGTGGGCATTTGCTCCCAAGAAATAACTATGCAAAATTCGTTAGATGTAGGTCCAACGGTCTACCTGTAGAGTGTTTTGAACAATTATCGCATCACGCATGTCGCACGACAGTACTTAGAGATACAGTAGACTCCACTTATATAGTGGTTAATGTTATCATTCGCTTTATAGTATCAAAAACCTCTGGTCCTGAGCTACCGTATTCAAATGCACACAGAATTATTCGTTTAGTGTGATCACTACATCGTTTAATGTTATCAGTTTTGAAGTAGAGAATTGAACGATCCCTCATTTTCGAAAAGCGTTAACGATTGACGTTCGTAGAATTTGTCGCTCGACTTGTAAGGAAACACCTAGGGGGCCACTTTCTCCCACACATTCCAAGAATTTTGGGATTTATTTTTCACGACTTATCTTTGAAGGTCGTCCATTTAGCAGGCAGGGACGTGACCGTCGGTAATTTCCATTGAACCTCCTGACGGTATGCAAAAGGAAGAGTATGAAGAGTAAATGTCCATTGACGAGGACATTCCACTAGCTGCCACACTAACAGACTTGGAAGTTTGCCAAGTAAGACGAAGCAATAAAAGTTGATGATACCGACGGGAGCGAATGTGTTGAAGAAAGTCCTCCAACGAACTCCGAAATGAGGCAAGCCCTTGATATTTTGAAACATAGCGTGAAGTTCGACAAATTTTAAAAAACAATACTAGTACGATCAATATATAAATAAACTCTTAAGGAATAGTTGCCGTCAAGCAACAATTAATGAATTTTTTAATTGTTATTTTTGAAATAAATAATAGATAGTCTTGGGGTAAGTGTTTTTTCTCCCTTTTTGTTTCTTTTCCCTTGATGTGATAAAAATATAGTTGATTTTACCCAATTTGGTTATTGTTATCAATCGGTTAGTGTTATTAAAATTCTTAAGTCCCGAAGTGATCCCATTAAGCGGAGTCTACTGTCGTATGTCAGCCTATATATATTATCATATTAAAATTATGTTTCATATAATACCCAGTAGCGGATTTTGTCGTAATGAGGCCACAGGCGTAACATTGCTTTGAGGCCTCCTTCCCCTACCCAATGTCACAAATTCACCTTTGGCTGAGCACTACGATGTATGTCGAATAGGTTTTGAGGCTTCCTCCCCCTACCCAATGTCGCAAATTCACCTTTGGCTTAGCACTACGATGTATGTCGAATAGGTTTTGAGGCTTCCTCCCCCTACCCAATGTCGCAAATTTACCGTTGGCTTAGCACTACGACGTACATCGAATAGGTTTTGGGGCCCTCGAGATTCTAGAGGTACGAGGCGAGCGCCTCTAACGCCTGTGCGAAAAACCGCCACTGATAATACCTCTAAATATTATTTGCGTTCTTCCCTTGACTGCATGCCATACTTTCATGTAAGCAATTCACTTATGCTTATGACATGACTACAACTAAACGTTCTCTTTTGTCATCAAAGCGAATTCTATAAAAGTTCCAAATTCGACTTTTCCACTGCTCGCTTTAAACTGCTATTTTTGCGTTTCTCCAGTTTTATAACTTTCAGTAATAACTTCAGAAATTTGCAGGAAAAAGGAGAAATCAGGAGGAACTGATATGTACATCATCTTATCAATTCACTAATGACAGATTAATTATAGTGCTCTATACTCTCTAATTTTCCCTTTAAAAATTTTTTTGAAAATTCTAGGCATGTCTGTTATCGTTCCTAGCGTATAACAAGGCAACATAAACACAGGGTATCCACACTTATCGTGGTCCAATAGCTAATGTCTAAACCATTAGAGATAGACATATAGTTCCAATTGGAAAAATGCTTTAAATGAATGAAAAATATATATTTTATGTTTTTTTGAGCCACTAAATATATTTCTGAAAAAGCTACGAACTCTAACTTTTTATACGGTCCCCAGTCCTATCAGTCATATTTAGTAAAGCATGCAAACAATCAACAAGACAAAATAGAGCAAATTAAAAAAAAAAATTAGAAAAAGTTTTTTTTAAAAAAAGGAGGCAAAATTTAAAACTAGAACAAGAAAAAATATTTTAATTATCATACAATAAAATTAAAAGAACAAAAGAATTTTTTTGTATAAAGAAATACAGTTAGAAAAAATTACGACAATGTTTAAGAAGCTTGCAATTGCAGCAACTAAACAAAAAACAGAGAACAATAGACAGATAATAAAGATCATACAAATATAGCCAAAATTAAAAAAGGAAGGTAATAAAAGCATTCCTAATGCAATTCGAAGGTAACGAAAAGCAAAAAACAAAACAAAGAATCCATTCTAGTTCACTTTTTCAAGGGCTAAGAACTATTCGAAATGGATTCAAAATAATATTTGGGAAATTTTCTGTAAGAAGCAAGCCTTAAGCTAAACAGAGCTTCTCATAGCCCGAATTCCCCAAAACACATATTCCAAGGAGGCGAATCCACAAGATCAAACATCAAACGCAAAAGGAAAGCTTTCATGATATAAAATCAAAGAACTTACCCCATGATGAAAAATGCTAGAGAATAAAAGTTACCCCACGCTATCGATAAAAAGTTATACGTTAAACACTAGTCCCCCTGGCGCCATCTATATTCTCAGAAGAGGAGGAGAAAGGCAGAAAAAAAGAGAAAAAAGAAGAGGCTGAGACAGGAATCTCTTTTTTCTATTAGTAGAAAGAAACCAATTCAGACATATTTAGTAAAATATTCTTCACACACTAACGTTTCAAGCAAAGAAGTTCCACTCTTCTGCGACTAAAAGTAAGCAAGTTATGGAACTTCGAATTTCATGATTTTTAACCAATCAACGTCCTCGTCAAGAAAGTGCTGCGCATTGATTGTTGGATGATTTTTAAGACGGCTATTTAAATGGAGTAAAGTTGTCTAAATCAGCGATATTCAAAGCTCCATAACTCGGTAAGTTTTAGTCGCCGAAGAGTGGGACTTTTTTTGTTTAAAATGTTAGAGTGTCAAAAATATTTTACTAAATATGACTAATAGGACCGGGGAACCGTATAAAAAGTTAGAATTCGTAACTTTTTCAGAAATATACTTAGTGACTCAAAACACATATATCATAATTTTTTCCTTCATTTAAAGTATTTTTCCAATTGGAACTATAGGTCTATCTCAAACGGTTTAGAAATTGGCTATTGGACAACGATAAGTGTGGATATTGATGCATTTAGTTATCATCTGATGTACTTGCCTTTGACAAGAAGTAACACCTTGACAGATATAGGCACTCCTAACAAAGGCTTTTCATTCACCAGCTGTTCTTCGGTGTACTTTCCAGAAGCAACTAGCAGATCTGCTTCCTTTGCTTCCTTCAGAGCCTTCTGGAAGCAGCGATCCACCGTTGCGTTGATGCAAGGATCCACTTCTTGAATTCTATCGATGTAGGCCTGGACAACATCTGCGCTCTTCAGCTGAAAGAAGCAGAAAACGTGTGCAAAAAGAGTTGATGATCAAAATTTTACATTTTATGCTACCTTGTGAACAGAAGGCAGACCAAGACATATCGAATAAGCAACGAACAATGATACATATTATTGAGAAGTTGATTATAAATGTACAATTAATTTCCAGAATTTAAATTAAAATTTTAATGCAAATGAAATACTTGAAAATTTTTTGCTGTGAAATCTCTTTACAGCGGCCATCCTCCGCTCCAAGGAAAATCGGTAATTAATTCATTTTTGGAAGCACAAAATACGTATTTAAACAAGCCATAATTCGTTATTTCTGATAAAGTGAATTTTAAGAATCTTCTAGGGTAAAATATACTCCGAAAATTTCTAATTTCTTTGGAAATTTTGCTTTGACCTTTCAGCTTTTTCGGAGGTAATTTTTTCAGTTTCTTTAATTGGAAAAATAAATCTTAATCGTTTCGTCGGTAGTTGTTGTGGAATGGGCAAAAATATCATCTATTTTTTTCTGAAGTTTTTTGGGCCCAAAGTTTAACTTGTTGATGGTCGCAACCTATATCGGCAAACTTCTTTGTCAGAGTCCGAATCAGCGGCTGAAAAGCACAAATGAGTTCTTGAATGCACAACCTCGGTAGAAGCCGGAGTTCTTCTATTAGCACAAGATATTGTACGATATATCCACGACGTTGTTCTCTATTCTAAATACCTCGCAATATCGTGAATATATCGCAACAATATTGTAGAGCTATTTTGTTATTTATTCACATTTCTCTTCACACTGCAATAGAAATACTTAATTTTGATCTCATTTACGGTGTTATTTTTGAGTGCATGAATGTTTTTTGTTCCTTATTTCCTCCTCTTTTTCTTAATAAAAGGTCCAACTTCAGACAGATGGAAGGTATGTTTTTTTATAAAGTTCAACCTGGAACCAACTCGGCCGCTTAGAGGGGTTTGAGTGGCTGTTAATAGAGATAATTTTAACATTATGTGTATGGGCTGAAATTTCCGTGCCTAGCAAAACTGGCGGTTGAGAGTGGTGGCCGCTTATGGAAGTTCTACTCTATTAAAAAGGTTTTACTTTTCAGCAGACTTTGATGGTTAAATTTGCAATCAGGCAGGGAATTAAAAAATGCTTTACTTTTCAGCAGATTTTGATGGTTAAATTTGCAATCAGGTAGGGAATTAAAAAATGTTTTACTTTTCAGCAGATTTTGATGGTTAAATTTGCAATCAGGCAGGGAATTAAAAAAATGTTTTGCTTTTCAGCAGATTTTGATGGTTAAATTTGCAATCAGGCAGGGAATTAAAAAAATGTTTTACTTTTCAACAGATTTTGATGGTTAAATTTGCAATCAGGCAGGGAATTAAAAAATTGTTTTACTTTTCAGCAGATTTTGATGATTGCATTTGCAATCAGGCATTGAATTAAGAATTGACAAAAAAAATCATAAATAAAAAAGCACGTGTATAGAAACGAATAAAAAAAGTAAAGGAGAATCTAGAAAATTCAAATATAAATTGCTATTTTGTTGATCGGAACCTTGAAAAGAAGAGAGAGAAGTGTAGATACATAGTATTAACTCTCTTAGGATGTGCATTTTTCAAATTATGTTAAGCAGCTTATGTAATTGAAATTACCATTACAAAGAAACAATTTTCAGTCATTTCAGATACGCATCTATAATTCTTTTCCTGGTAATGAAAGAACAATGGAGATGGAATAGATACTTTTTACTACTTTTTACTTTAATATACTACTTTTTTCATTTTGTTCGTTTATTCCTCACAATTTTTTTAGTAATCAAAGAATATATCAATCTGCTATTATATAAAAAACATCAAAATATAGAGACATGCATATATTTAAGGTTTGACAGATAAAATAAAACTTATTTTGAATTGTGTTTGAATAACTTCCTCTAACAAGAGAACTTAACGGCAGTTAATCACGAGATTTTATGGTGATTCGTTTAATAAAGGAAATCCGTTGCAATTGATATTCCATAATAATATGCTAATGCAAGAATTTAGCTGATATTTGATATAAATTTTCTTTAAAATCTAATATGGTCATTTTGTGAAACAAAGCAAAATAGTTTTCCTGATTCAAAAATGAATTATAATTATTTTGCCGATTAACGAAGAATTTGAGTTAATTTTTTTTTGAAACTTCCTTTTATTTTTAGTGTTTCAAAATCAGCATTATTATCATGAATGCATGGCATTTTTCCGTAAGAAAAATAAAGTTAAAAAGAATAAAAATAAAATATGAAAGTTTTTTAAAACACATTTTTTTGCATAGAATCTTCTGCCGGATACAATTTTAAATATTGTGTCAAGTTTCTACAATTGCTATTTCTCAGGCTTTTAATTAATAATGCATAAATTATGTACTTAAAAACATTGTAATAGAAAAGAAAGAGAATCGATCTACACAACTTTCTCTTTTTGCTTTGAGTACAAAACGTTTGGCGCACACGAAGTAAAAAAAAAATCTACTTCTGGTTGTTGGCGAATTCTAATAGAAAGTAAACCCAAGACGCGAAGAAACACGAGCTACGTCATTCATAGGTGTAGCATCGGAAGTATAGCGTATTCTCTGTTAGCTTCTTAACCTGTCTTTGACCCACTATGTCTGATTCAAAGTGTAGAAAACCCACATACACTGTGGATCTACAAGGGAATTGGGTTTCGAAGCTGGAACCTTCCGGCCCCGAAGCCCAGACCTTAACACCAGGACGGGCCTTACTAGATGCGGGACCCAAATGGACACATCTTGGATAACCCCGATATATTTAAGTTCAAATAAATAATGCATAATAAATAAATAA
Organism: Araneus ventricosus; assembly: GCA_013235015.1. Classification (NCBI taxonomy): domain Eukaryota; kingdom Metazoa; phylum Arthropoda; class Arachnida; order Araneae; family Araneidae; genus Araneus; species Araneus ventricosus. Next base: position 16,831 of record BGPR01011976.1, read on the forward strand.
AAAATATGGAATTTTAATAAATAATATAATATGTATTGTTGAAATTTTAATAAGTTTAAAATAATGATTTTAAAAAATTCACTTACTTAAAACTTAATTTTTTAAAAAAAAATTCAAGAAATTATAAATTTGTTATTTCTTTTATGATTGGATGCATTATGAGCAATTAAGTTCTAGAGGAATTAAGGGCCTTATAAAATAATTTATTCATGATCACTGAGGAACACAAAGTACTGACGTATTTAACTAACGAAAACAATTCAGAAACCTAGAAAAAAATTATAATTTTTGACTTCTGAAACAGTCAGCCGGCTCGAAGAAAAAATTGGACAACATTGGGTTGTAAACGAATTTAAAAGCATGAAAAAATCCCTGAGGATAATGTTTTGAAATCAAAATGATACTATATTTTAATATGAATAAGTTTGAGTGCATTCTTTTCTGCACTCGTGCGCGGGACCCTATTTGGAGCGATTGATACAATCGACTAAAGGCCCGCACTGCTTAACACTAGGTCCTTAACCTGGGCAGCCGTTTTTTTCAGCCACTGCAGCACGGCTACAATGTTTTTGGACTAGAGGTATTAATATTTTTCCTTTTTAAAAATTTATGAGGCATTTTCTGACGTCGATTCTGCGTGCGCAGATTCCAACATGCTCTGGACTTTTGAATGAAACAAAACAAACCAGCGGGAGAGGGCTCCGCTAAACTTTCTCGTATACTTCTCAAAAATTTGTCATTTCCCTTCCCCCTGCGTGGATAAAAAAAATCGAACCTACTACAATCCAGAATACAACGAATATCAGAAGGGTTTTCATTGCAGATTATAGTGATTGTAAAATATTTAAGTGAAGAATCATTTTAAAAGAGATGCCTATATATTAAAACTTAGCAATATTTATTTTTTTTATCAAACTCTAGCAATGCGATTTCAACGTGCGGAGGAGAAACGGAGCAAATGACCTCGTTCCGTTACCGCAGAATAGCTTGCGCATACGCAGAAATTGCTTCCACTACGCAAGTAAAACAAGGAAAAAGTGACCTAATCCATCCACGTGCACAGAGATTGCTACACATGCGTATGGAGAATCGGATTAGAAAAATTAATTATGCAATTTGAAAGCCTTTTTCTTAACCGATTGAAACGAAATTTGGGTGCAGATCTATAATTAATGTTAGCTACCATCATTCCAATTTTTATTTATCTAAGCCAAAGGGTTGAGGAGATATAATTTTTACAAGTATGCGATTATACAGGCCGACAGACAGCCAACCCTTCGACGGATTTGGCCCACAATTTTATACGGACCTACATTCATGACGATAAAACTTTGTACCAAATTTTATCCATCTAGCTATTCAAGTTTTTGAGTTATAGTGTTCACATGACTTCGGACATACAAGACAGATAGACTTCCCTTTGACGGATTTTGTCCAAAATTTGATAGAAACCTACAAATTATGTTTAAAGACCACATACCAAATTTCATCCCCGTAGCTCTAATAGTTTTTGAGTTATCGTGTTCACAGATAGACATAATTCCCAAATTGTGTTTTTCGGACTCAGGGAGGTCTAAAACGTGGAGATTCGTCAAAATGTCGAGTTCGAATTTTTTGACGATTACAATACTTTCTCTTTGTATACTTCGTATACGAGAAAGTAAAAAAGAGAATTAAAAAACTAAGATAACGAATTCAGTTCTAGTATGATTTCGTGACAATACATTCGCCACTCTCCAAACTTACCAACTAGAGGACATTTAATGCACGACGGATTGAATGCACTCTGACCTCCATATAAGGCGGACTTTTGATGTAATTGGATCCCGAAACCTAGACCCATCCTCCAGGCTATCAAGTCTCAAAATATACAACGTAAACAGGGAAGTCACCCCTCCCTGCCGTATGTTTTGGGATACGTTGAAGAACGATCGCTAAAATAGCTCGGATAATGAGGTTGGAGTAGTAGTGACCATCACCGGGTGGTACGTATCATAATCGGCGGAGGATACTGGATCTCAACCATTGCTGTTTCCCCAGGACAAGCGAGAACCTGCTTATTTACACGGCGGCTTCTCATCCGAGTACTCTAGGTGCCCCCTAGAGAAATTACTCCCTGTAATGCATATTTCATGCTTCGTAATTCAATAATGACACCCTTTCATTTGAAACTTAATTCATTTTCTTTATGAAATTTTTAAAAAGTTCTCAATTTTTTAAAATTATATTACACTTTTAACGAATATAGTGAAAATTGCAAAGCATTCAGTTATAGA
>BGPR01011976.1:19116-46600 GCA_013235015.1 Araneus ventricosus
GATAGCCAGAAATAAATAAAGAAAGAAATAAAAATAAACTGAGAGTGAATCGAATACAACAAACAAAACAAGGAATCAATTGTAGTCCACTTTTTAAAGGGCTAAGGACTATTCGAAATGGATTCAAATTGAAATTAAAATTTGGGAAATTTCAATAATTTAATACATACTGCAATAAATATAATTTGTATACAAGCATTTTCTCCTGAATATGTTTGTAGGAATCAATTTTCAAATATATATTAAGAACAACATATTTCATGCGAACATAGAAACATATGTTTTTTCCACAAAATGGTGGGAAAAAATTATTATTACTTAATGTTAAATTCATATGAAAACAATAAATATTTACTTTGCCACCACGTATCTCCCTAGCTAACTGAGTTGCAGATTTTAGGAGCAGCTGGTTTTCGATGGGGGGGACGACTTTTCCTTTGCGGCAATAAAAAAGAGCCAGCAGCCAATGAACAAAGAAACGAATCACAGCCGAGAGAATTTGGAACAGCTTATACGCGGTCCCCATATCGTAGAAGATCTGGTATTTGGAAGAGCTTTCTGAAATCAGTCAAACGATATTTTTATCCAGAATTCTTTAAAAAATTTCAGAAGTCAATTTTCACTGATCCACATAAGTGGCTTGAAATGCAAACGAATTCTTCATTTTCTCATTTTCATTGAAATCTTTTTGGAAAGATTCATTTGATATGTAAATCAATAAGGCACCTAAAGAAAATTGAATAAATGTATTCAAAAGAAGACGCGGTGTAAATAAATAGCAGAAATAAGGAGTAACAGCCAATGCAGCAAACGCAATTTTGTCCAACAAACAGCAAAGTCAAAAGTGAAATTTTCAACGCTTCATTTCTATGACAGAAAAGAAACAAAGAAAAGAAAAGTCCTTGAAAGTAAGAGATACATTAAACGTATCTTTCCTTCTTTTCCACATTTAATGTGGGAAACAATGCGGTGGGAAACGGTAACGTTCTTCCTCGTACACACAATCATTGGGATTTAATTATGCATTTACAGCCAAAGGGTAGATATTACAAACATGATTGAGCATTGTGACATTCAAAATGACTAGCAAGGAGAAATTTTACCTTCTCGTTCACGAAGTACACCAAGAGAAAATGCATGCTGTTCGTTTAAAACAGCGGGAGTGGTATCCCCTAAACTTTCTCGTATATCCTAACACATGTAGAAAAAAAATAAGCTAAAAGGCAGTGATACGAACAAGAACGCTTAAGGCAATAGAGAAAAAAATTAAGCGAAACGTCATACCACGATTTCCGAAGGTCGTCCAACGCGGAAGTGGAATTAAAAGCCGGTGTGATTACCAATAGGGCTAGGTGTAAGATAAAGAAAACGAAATTTGAAATTTGAACGTCTTTTGATTGAGACAAAAATTAGACACAAATCTACCATTAAGGTAAGAAGTTCATATACCAAATTTAATTTATCAAAGAAATTTTTTAACGAAGTTATTGCGTTCCAAAGTATGCTATTAGACAGACAGACAGATAGTCAACCCTTTGACGGATTTGGTCCAAAATTTGATACAGACCTAGATTCCTGATGATAAAATTGTGTACCAAATTTTATCCAACTACCTATTTAAGTTTGTGAGTTATAGTGTTCACATGAACGCGGGCAGACATACTTCCCTTAGATGGATTTTGTCCAAAATGTGACAGAAACCTACAAATTATGTGTCAAATTCACATACCAAATTTCATCCCCGTAGCTCTAATAGTTTTCGAGTTATCGTGTTCACAGACACACACACAGATATAATTCCAAAATTGTGGTTTTCGGACTCAAGGAGGTCTGAAACGTGGAGATTCGTCAAAATCTCGAGTTCGAATCTTTTGACGATTACAATACTTTTATACTTCGTATACGAGAAAGTAAAAAACTGAGACTAGAACTTTTGGACGATTTTAATACGGAAAAGGGTGACAGGCAATGAGTAGGAGAAACTATGGATACTTGACCCTACTTTAACTTTTTCTTATATTTCTCGTATATTTGAATTGTTATCATCATAAAAAGATTTGTTAAGAAGGATAAATGTACTTATGGTAAACTGATATTTCAATAAACCATAAAAAAGAATATTTCATGAAATCGTCTAGGATCAAGTATCCCTAATCTTATGGATACTTGACACTAAGCTAGGGATACTTGACCCTACATGCAAAGAGTTTATAAATTACTTTGATAATTTGTATCTACGCGAAATTAAGATATTAGGTTAATACTGCTGAAGTACAAAAGGTGTTTTATTATCGAAAAATTTTAAAGAAACTAATAAAAAAATTATATGGAATCTATAAAACGCAGTTGTTATTAATAAAATCTAGTTAAAATTTAAATTATTCTAATCATTAAATTAAATCTAGTTATTAAATTAAATTAGTTAAAAATTTAATATTGATTTAATTAAATGATAAAAATTACAGCAATGGAACTGGGAATCTAGCAGCGTCGTTAGCGCGCTGAAGAATTGCCGGTTTTGGAAAATTAGAAAAAAAAAAAAGAATAGCATCAAAATGAAAAGAGGGATAAAAAGAAGTTGTGTAAAGCTAGAAATTCAGAAGCTGAATGGACTTACTCGGTTCTTCTAACAGTTAAAAAAATAAAAGCAAAGGAATAAAAATATATTTTAAGAGAAAAGTCAAATCATGAAAGAAATATCCAACTCAATCGAAATGGCGAAACGTGAAATGAAACCAAACGATAACAAATAGTTCGAGCAAAAGATTTTTATTTAAATAATAAATAAATAAATTTTTCTTTCAGGCGAAGAAAAAATAGATTGATTACATTTCAATTCTTTTTAAAATTCTTACTAAAATAATTATTTGCATTATTTGAAATTATCACAGTAAAAAGGTTTTTTTCCATTAAATAATTACTAACAAACAGTTTTCAAATAATTATTCTCTATATTTGAGCTTAAATATTGCCGACAAACTACACGCTCAAGAAAACTGATCCCAACCTCAAAATGTGCTTCGGTCGGCTACGATATGGAAGCTGCAATAGCTTTTGATAGGGCCAAGTATCCCTAACTTATTAGGTTCAAGTATCTCTAACTTTACTTTTTCTAAATAATCTAAAAATTAAACAACTTAGAATTAAGATGCTGCATAACATCGTATATCAAATTAAAGCTAGAAGTATGCTTAAAACTCAGAAATATTTTAATTCATCATATATTCAATAGGAAACTTTCTATCACTGAGGAATGAAAAAGTGAAAATTTACTTTTGTACCCCAAAATATATTTACCTACAAACCATTACAATGACTTTTCAAGTTGGAATGAAAAAACCCTCAAAATGACCATGTGATGAAAGGTCAAATAAAAATGGCACACAAAAATACCAATTATCTCACAATCTGAGAAAATCGCGTAGGGTCAAGTATCTCTAGGGGTAAAGTATCCCTAGTTTCCCCTAAGTTGAGCGCTTTTGTTTGGTTCTTTGTTAGGTCATGACCTTCGTCCGACGAGGCGTATTTTTTGCAGTTAATCTTTACAGAAAATCATTATATGAAACTAAAATTTTCTACATACTGCTAAGCAAAATTCAAACATCTCCCTCTCCATTTTTCGCTTCACCTCTATCTTGGTGATATCAACTCCGTCTCTCGCATGCGCGAAAGCGCGGATGGTTACGGTATTTGAGAATGATCAGTAATATAATCGTCAAAATATAAGACCTCGAGATTTTGATGAATCTACACATATCAAACATCCCTAAATTGGAAAAAACAGTTTTTGGAATTATGCCTGTCGGTCTGGAAACACGACAACTAGAAAACGGAACAAGCTATACGAATGAGATTTAGTATGTAGTCTGGACCTCAAAATTATTATGTTTCTCCTCTGGACCTCAAAATTATTATACTTCTCCTCTGGACCTCAAAATTATTATGTTTCTCCTCTGGACCTTAAAATTATTATTTTTCTCCTCTGGACCTCAAAATTATTATGTTTCTCCTTAAAAATATTATGTTTCTCTTTATTCGTGTGAGCGAACTCAGTATCTTAAAAACGCAACAAGCCACAGTGATGAAATTTGACGTAATGTACGGTTCTCCAGAATTATTTTAGACTAGAAGTACCCGCACGGTGTTGCACGTGGCATTTTGACTTCAACAAAATAAAAAAGTTCAACAATGACATAAAATAAAGTTTTAGAAACGAAATCAAAACAAAAATATATATTATATTGCACGCCGCTAGCCAATGGGATAGTAACAACGCACGATGTGAACGTTTACTTGGTAGAAAGCTTCGCTTCGGATCTGCGTCAGGAAACGTTTCAGATCAAGAGAAAAATGAATAAAAAATCGGAGAAAAAGATATTTTAACCTTTCTTAATTTAAATCAAGGAGAAAAGTTCCAGTTATTCTCTCAAAAAATTTGAAAGCGATAACGAAATTAGAACGTCAGATGCAGGGTAATAAGTTTTAAACTGACTATTTTTAAAAATTTCGCAAAATTCAGTTAATTATGTTAGACGTTCGGAACAAATTTCATTAAAACGATAATTGCTTATTCTATCCAATTGTGTATCTATTTTCTTCGTGCAATTATCAGAAACGATATTATGGAGAAATGAGTGTGGAAAATCACACAAAATATTAAATTAAAAAAACTTCTGGATTGAATTTTAAGAATCGGGTGTCGAGGTGCATTGAGCCACCATTACAACTACCCGTGTGCCAAATTTCATGGCCGTAAGTGCGATAGAATAGTCTGGACATCGCGCGCACACACACAATCATTGCCTTTTATAAGTATAGATATTAGTTCAGCTTTCAACAATGAAAGAGAAACACGCAAATAAATATTTGTTTAAACAATGAAAACGGTTTGAATTGCGCCGCAACAATGAAAAGTATTATTGTAAATTATACCAAAAAATATTTTTTAAAATTTATTAGAAATAGAGAAAATATTGCATGGACACTAGTTCGTTTAAAAAAACTTTTAGGCGCTTAAAATAAACTTCATTAGAAAGGAAATTATTTGTTCTTTCTTATGGTGTAACTATTTTCTTGCTAAGATTATTAGAAAAAATTGCATGGAGAAATGAGTACAAAAATCACACAAAATACTACGAAATATTGAATAAAAAGTTTTCTAGATTCAATTTTAAAATTTTGGTTTCGAGGTGCATTAAGTCACCATCAGGGCTACCTGTGTGCCAAATTTCAACGCTGTAAGTACAATATTTTGCGTCTAAACATTGCACATACATATACGTACACGCACACACGCGTACACACGCGCACACGCGCACACACACGCACACATATACACACACATGCACACATGTGTTGGAAATTCAAATGAAATTGTCCAGTCACTGAATGAAACGTATCTCGTTGGTTAATTTCCTTGTGACGTAGCCAGAGATTACAGCACTAGTCGGGATGATTAGTTTGTTACAATCTATGTATTTTGTTAACTTGTGTTTTTTTAGCATATAAGCAGTCAAGATAGATGAAAAACAAATGTCCGTAGGTGTGTAAGCTGCAAGAAAGCAGCATATTTCGTAACTGTATTAAAGCTATTTTTAAAATTGAATTCATACCAGGAACTCTACCTATTACAATAGTTCTCATGACGACTTTCGGAAAATTTCTGCAGATCTTCATCGATCATGACCTAGAACCCCAAAACCACCCTTCGTTAAAAGTTTATATATATATATAGGGGTATATATATATATATATATATCTGCTATATATATATATATATATATATATATATATATATAATAATATCGCCTTTTCCCATGTTATCTTGTGAACGATAACTCTTGTAATTTTAATTAATAAGTTAACCAGCTTGGATATATTTGTAAGGATAGTGAAAATCTCGGTCGGGATGGGCTATCCGGCTCGAGGGTGGAAATGGTGGGGGTGGAAATTTTCATTTTCCATAATTCCTTTACAAATGAAATAAGAAAGAAAAAATCAAATTAAGCGAATTTTATTGCCTTATCATAGCAACAATTTTGAATTTACACTTTTACGATGCTTCTGATCGCTTAGAGTTTATGAGGCTGAAAAGTGAGGATTTTCCCTCTCCCCCCCTAGCAAGTACGTTTTAACCTAAGCATGTTACCCCTTGTTGAGCTCGTCATTTGCAGTTTTCTTCCGCCCTCTATCATTCTTGTATCTGCAATGCCTTAGGAATAGAGGCAACATGTTTCTTTTCCTTATTATTAGTGGTAAATATATGCATAACGCTTTGGCCCGTGTATTTTAGCAAACAAGATAACTACAGTAAGACAGATTTTTAGCTGGCTACGGATGTATGTATGTTGTAGGACGGTGAAAATCTTGGCCGTTCACAGATGGGCTAACCAGCTCCAAGGGGTGGAAATGGTGGGACTGAAAATTTCATATTCCCATAATTCCTTACGATTCAAGATGAAAGAAAAATTCAATTAGGCGAATTATTGCTATCATCAAACAACTTTTTGTACTGAAACTTTTTTGATATGCTTACAATTTCTTAGAGTTATGAGCTAAAGCCATTTCAATCCCTCCCCAACTATCATTTCCCCATGGCTCATTACGACTAAAGATGAGAAAAATTTTCCAATTAAGCAGATTATCACCTTATGATGTGAACAACTTTATACTAAAAAAGTTTTTTTGTCTGCTAAATTGCTTATAAGTTGGCTGAAAGCGATAATACCCCCCCAATTTATCATTTCCCCATAGCTTCGTTAAGATTGAAGGAGGAGAAAAGAAAAGAATTTCAATTAGGTTAATTATCACCTTATCATAATATTCTTATATTGAAAGTTTTTTTTGACATACAAAATTATTTAAGTTATGAGTTCCCATAGACCGCATTCACCTTCTTTTTATACGGTATAATATATAATTAATTTATGACTAATTAAATTTAAATTAATTTATAGTTAATATCTTTGTTAATTATAACTCAATTAGGGTAGTGCTACAAGCTTTGCTCAGGATTAAATGTTTTTCATGTTTAATATTTTTAATGTAAAATTACTATTGTATAAATATTACACAAAATTACTTTTCTGATCCTAAACAGCAATTAAAATAGGAATATCAATTAGACAGACAATTTTTTAAAAACATCCGTTTTCTTCATACGTTATTATTTATTTATATAGGTACTTCAAATTTTGTTAACAATTACTAAAGTCAATAGAAAATTTAATGAATATTTTGAACAATTAAATTAACTATTTAATTATTCATTAATTTAAAGCGTGAAAATAAATCAATAACTGGTCCCCGATATAAATTGGTAAATCGTCTACTTTAAAATTTTCTTTTAGCATTCTTCCTTCTGGAAACAGTTCTTCGTATTATTTTTGATCCAACAAGAATATTGTTGCAATTCAGTTTAAAATTAATTTTTTTTTAGAAAAAATACTAAAATGGGGAAGAAACAAATTTATGGAAATGAAAGGAAATCGCGGAAAAACGCCTTGCTTAATTTCTAATTAAGTGAGGTACCAAAGCATCTTTTCGGCTTTGAAAGAGGTTAGAAAGTGATATGTCTCACTTTCTTAAATAAAAGTTTTGAAAAGTTTGATTGAAATCAGTCGGTTTTAGGGATGTGGAACATACATACATAGCCACAGTGACTTTTTTATTACAAAATAATATAATTATTCAAGATAATTATAAGATAAGATTACTGGCATATAAACATAGAGCCATGAAAAAGGTTTAGTGAAGTTTTGCATAAACAATTAATTTTAGCTTTAATTAGTAAATAGTTACTAATTAATCAAAATTTTAATAGTTAATTTGATAATAGGTTTTTTGACAGAATACTTTGACATTTAACCCTAAACACTTGGCGGGACACGATTTGTTTAATAAAATCAATATAAAGTAGCCAAAACGATAGATATTTAAATAAAGAGTTTCCTTTATCACTTTACTATTTAGAAAAATATCTCATAACTTTAAAATTGTTTGCGATTTTCTGCCTATTTGGTTTTAAGCAAATCGATGGAATTAAAATTTACTTAATTTCAAATTGGCTGCATTCATATCTATGCTTTAAAAACACGTATTCAATTAGCACTCCACAATGTTAGAATAATTTTTTATTCTCATATGTTAAGAATTTAGTATTTATTGTCTCTGTAACCAGGGAGTTCTCTAAATGAGCCCATTTGGTAGTATTTAACTGTTTCCATGTCATGATTTTACCGCATGGCTTAAAGTAGTATTTCACTTACAATTATAACCTAGATTAAATAAATTGAATTTTTTAAAATCCTAAGTCTTTCTTCATTCGTGCAAGAATCAATTTCTTGTTACTGGCTTTAGATAGGTTGGCTTAATGTTATCTAGGAGATATTTGTTCTGGATGTTTATTTCTTTATGACTCCTACCTGCTGAACGATTATATAGTGAGATATAAAAAGAATTATTCAATGTACTGACCGATAAATCTATCATAACTTTTTTTGGATGAAAAATTAGAATGATAAAACCTTGATGATATAGCAAAAAAAAATTAAATGACGAAAACAGAATCCACAGCGTAAATATTGCAATGTAGAAACAATAAAGAGTCATTGGCTATGTCTGTGTAACATCAATGTATAAACAATATTTCACTTTTATGGCTTGATAACGTAAGATCTACCTTTGCCTTCAAACTTGCCGAAAGGGATTTTATTTTAAACTAACTGTCTCATTTACCATTACATTCACGGCATGTCAACAACATGCACACACACACGAAGACATTACATTTTGCATTTTAGAGAGGGAACCGATCCGTCTTTGGAATAGCTTGTTCTCCGGAAATATAATTTCAATTGAATGTCTTATGCTTAATTTGGTTTTCATGGTTACCTTTACAAAGTAATTTTAAATTTCAAGCTGTGATAAACATTTAACCCATGTTCTTTCACAAGTTTTGCACCTGATCTTTTCATCGTCTGCATGAATGTCCCTAATGGAGTCAAGTAACTGCCTGTGTCATATATCCTTACCCAATTTTGGTGTTGGCATCAATTTCATTCTGTAATCCCTCTTGCGAAATATGCATTTGATTTCAGCATTAAAATGGAGCCGCACATTTTACGTCCAGCGGCATGTTAGCTAGATTGAAATATGCTGTGTTGCAGGAAGCACGTCATAACCATAAACCGAGAAGAAGGAGTTTTAGTATAAGATTTTCTCATCAAAATTGCAGATCTCAGTCAAAGTTTGGATCAAATATGTCGACGGGTACCAGCAGCATGTTAGTTAAATTGAAATATGCTGTGTGTACGGGAAGCGTGATAACCAACAAGCTAGAAGAAGGAGTTTTAGTATAAGATTTTCTCATCAAAATTGCAGATCTCAGTCAAAGTTTGGATCAAATATGTCGAGCAGGTACCATGTTAGTTAAATTGAAATATGCTGTGTGTACGGGAGACGTGATAACCAACAAGCTAGAAGAAGGAGTTTTAGTATAAGATTCACATCAAGATTGCAGATCTCAGAAAGTTTGGATCAAATCTGTCGACGGGTAGACTGTCTGTTTGTTTGTCCGCTTGTCCCCTGGCTCTCCATCCTCAGAGCGTCCGACGGGACACTTGGGGGAAAACAGGTAGGTTCTCCTTTTTATAATTATTTATTTTATTTCTTATTTGTGTTTGTAATTGATTATTATATTTTCATTTTCTTTTAAATATTCCTATTAAATTGCAGTGTACAAATGAATGCAACGGATAAAAATACAAATATATACCAAATCGCAAATACATAAAAAACAAAACAAATGCATAGAAAAGAACATATACACGAGGAAAAGATCAAATAAGGCATTTTAGCGACTTCAAGCTATCTGAGCAAGGAAAGCACAATAAACCTACACTTCAAGGGAAAGTAGAGGTCTGCTTTTAACTTCTTAATAAATAATATATTTTTCTTTAATAATATATTTTCTTAATTAAGATATGTTAAATGATATATTTTTCTCGTATGTCTACTAATAATAAAGGAGAATGTATTATTTGCCTGTCTGCCGCAATATTGGCGCTCTAGACATTTGGACCTAGAGTTGAGAAATTTGGCATAGATACACTTTGGAAGGAGGGAATATACATCTTGAAGCCGATTTTTCTTTAAACTTTATTTAAAAGTTTAATTAAATAAAATTTAAAATGTTGGAAGTTTTCCTTGATAGCGCACAAACCAAACACAAAACAGAGTCAGCACAAAATTATTTCGACATCATCTGAAAAGTCAAGAAACTATCTTTTCAATGATATCATTTAAGTTAAGTACAATTTTTTCTCTAATTTTAATAATTTTTAAAAAATACAAGAATTAAATTAATTTGAAATTAAATTTAAATTTACAAGAATACTTTTCATTATGTCAATGAAATTCAAACGTTTTCATTGCTTAAATATATATTTAATTGCATGTTTCTCTTCCATCATTGAAAGATAAGGCAAAATCCTAATGTATTTAATTTTCGTTTTTTTTATTTCATCAATTCATCTGTGAAATATGTAAACAAAGTCGTCAATGATTATGGTTGTTATGTTTCAATTCTTTTTATCAGCATGTTTTAATCCAGCTAACATTCTGCTGGACATGCTATACTGCAAATATAGCACTTTCTTAAAGTTGAAATCAAATGCATATTTTGCACGAGGAATAAGAAATTAAAGTTCGTATGTACAATTAGATGTTAGACGTTACAAACGTACAATCAGATATTAGATAAAACGGTAGTTACTTGATTCCATCTTAGACGCTCATATAGACAATGAACAGAACAGGTGTCAGGCTACTAACAGAACATTCGTTAAATATCTATCACAGTTTGAAATTTAAAATTACTTTGCTAAGGGAACCATAAATTATTCATAAGAGATTCACTTGACATTATCTTCCTGGCGAGCAAGCTGTCGCCGAAAGCGTCTAGTACAAAATATACAAATTGTACAATGAAAGAATGAATATAAAGAGTACGGTTTTTAACAAGAATACTGCTAGTGCGAGTGATTTGCAAAGCTCAGGCAACGAGCTGATGTTAAGGATACAAAAAAGTATGTGTTTATAGAGTAACTGAAAATCACCCGTCGGTATGTGGTGCAATTACTCTTCATTCGAAATTTCCCGTCAATTTGACTTGTTTAAATACATATGTACTGAGAGAAATGTTTAACATTGATTGAAAACAAATTAAATAAACATGTTTTATGACAGAGATTATATTTTTTTATTTACATATTTCTTTGTAAACCTCTTGGTAAACAACATTGCGTGAAGTATTTTTTCGTTTATTTAACTATTTTATTATAATTCAGTAACCATGAAATTCTCAGCTTGTCCAAACGTAAGTAAAAGTTAAAATTTCAAAGGAATTCTTTTTTGAAGTTCTAATCAAAACAAGCTCTGCTTGTCAAACGTTACCAAAAATATTATCAAACTATATCATCACGATTGCAATCAATATTAGGATGCATCGTAGCGTCCAAATATATCTTGCCCGCCATACCACCCGGCAGCGATTTACCTTTCTATTAAAGAAGCGGAAATTAATTCAGAAATATTTATTAATATAATTTAAATTTCAGGAAGTATTAGAATCATATCAAATTTTATATCAATCTATAGAAAATTTAATGTCACTATTTTAGAACGTAATTTGAAATTAGAACTATAATTACTCTTTAAATTCAAAATTGCAGTTTAGTTTTCTCTACTGGTATAATCTCGTCTTGCCGGAGGTGATATGGGTGGTCATTGCGTCCCGACCTTGAAGAGATTGAGTGAGGAACATAAAACTGCTTGCTATTTTGTTTCTTTAGAAAGACGCAGGAATTTTCTAGAAAAAATTCTTCCCTTTCTCTCTCTTTCACACACATATCCTGGGGCCCCATATCAACATTTAGGGGTCCACTTGCCTTCAAACAAGCTGAAAACCCCCCCAGTCCGCCACTGGTGCTATGTTAAATTTTTCGCCAGCTGGTAAGTGCAAAAGTTTGATATAAAGTGTTGTTATCACACACTAGAGCCAAAATGGCTCAGAGGTACAGTTTTAAGGGTTCTCTTTTTATGTTTCCGTGTTATGTGTTAAATTTTCGCCAGCTGGTAAATGCAAAAGTTTGATATAATTTATTGTTATCTCACTAGAGCCCGTAAACTTAGAGGTATAGTATTTAGGGTTCTCTTTTTTTATGTTACCGTGTTATGTATTAAATTTTCTTAACTTTCAAAGTGCAAAAGTTTGATATAATGTGTTATGTGTTATCACACTAGAGCCGACATGGCTTAGAAGTATAGTTTTAGGGTTCTCTTTTATGTTACCGTATTTATGTATTAAATTTTCGCCAGCTAGTACGTACAAAAAGTTTGATATAATCATATTATTATCACACTAGAGCCAAACATGGCTTAAAGTATAATTTTGAGGTTCTCTTTTTTATGTTTCCGTGCTACTCGTATTTAAATTTTCGCCAGCTGAAAGTTTGATATAATGTGTTATGTGTTATCACACTAAAATGATAAAGCTTAGAGAATTTACAGTTTTTGGGGTTCTCTTTTTTATGTTTCGTGTTATGTATTAAATTTTAAGCAGCTAGTAAAATGCAAAAGTTTGATATAATGTATTTGTATTGTTATCTCACTAGAGCTGGAAATGGCTTAGAGGTATAGTATTTAGGTTTCTCTTTTATGTTACCGTGTTATATATATTAAATTTCTTAATTAAAGTGATTACAAAAGTTTGACTCATATTTGTATTGTTATCACACTAGAGCCGAAATGGCTTAGAGGTACAGTTTTTAGTGTTCTCTTTTTATGTTTCCGTGTTATGTATTAAATTTTCGCCAGCCTGGTAAATGCACAAAAAGTTTGATATAATGTGTTGTTATCTCACTAGAGCCGAAATGGCTTAGAGGTATAGTTTTTAGGGTTCTCTTTTTATGTTTCCGTGTTATGTGTTAAATTTTCGCCAGCTGATTGCAAAAGATTGATATAATGTGTTAGCATATTATTTATCACACTAGAGCCGAAATGGCTTAGAATATAGTTTTTAGGGTACTCCTTTCATATTTCCGTGTTCTATGAAAATGTTTGGAAGTTTTGCTTCTTGGTGTCGTTTCATTCTGTATGTAAAGTTTTGCATCAAATAATACAAGCCCGAAACATTATTATGTTAAAAAACAATAATGTTTTGAAACACGTTCATATTTAATTAAACTGAAATATAAGAGGTTTATTTGAGTATTTACGGATTATATAAGAAAGTCATTGTTAAAAATTGTGTTTAAAGCTAATTTCAAAATTCTTGAGGAAATTCTAGAACAAGTTGCACTTCATTCTTCACAATTTTTCCTTTTCCTTCGATCTGATTTTCGATAAAAATATAAGCTTCAACATTATTTCAATATTAATGATTTCATAACAATAATAAAGGAACTTTTTTTAAAAAAAAAACGCGTCAATGAAAGACTTTGTTCAATAGTGACATAGAAAGAGCAAATTTGTCTTTGTATGAGGAAGTCTGTTCGATATTGTGTCACAAAAGCCACAAAGTTGAAAATTTATGTAAAGTATCAGTCAAATGATGGTATTTGAAACCAAATTATAATGGAATATCAATTGCAGCAGTGCTCTCTTCAAAAACGCCATAAAACTCATGATTAAGCAGTCTTAACTTCCTAATACTATTGTTGACGGAACTGATTTAAACATAATTTAACTTTTAATATTGTTATTGTTATCTGACCTGAATTGTAATAAAATTACGTTTATAGTCAAACTTACATAACATAAAATAAACGCCATAAAATAAACAGCCACATAAACAAATTGATATGTTTTGCTTTTGCTGATAAATTTGTAAGAGTATCGTCAAAATGTAAAAGTAGTTAGTATTATTTCAGTTCCATTATTCTTTTGGTTCAGGAAAGAATAATAATAAATGAAGTATCAAAATGCCTGAAAATTGTTCGCACCTTCAACTAATTTCAATTACGCAAACTATTTAACTTATTATGGAGAATGCAAATCTATGAGGTTATTACATTCAGAAGGCATTCAAGATTTATCCAATAAATTTTCATTTTAGGATGTGAATTGGCCTTCAGTGGTGGTTTGTTAACACAGAGTGTTATCTTTATTAATAATTCGGATAGTTATTTAAATATCTACAAGTAAAAAAAGTTTCCTGTGGTACAGTTTTTTGCATTAGAGTATCTGAAAATGGCACCATCGACTATTTTTGTCTTCACAATGTCACATTTTAGTTATTTTTCTGGTAGGCATTCCTGTGAAGAGAAGTTCTTTGCTAAATGTACTTTGCGTGTTTATATAACAACAACTTATGTTGAAAATCACACTTAAGATTATAGAAGTGCGAATCTTGCAGAACTGCTTGCCCGATAGGTTTCTTTATTTTGTGGATGATTTGTATTAAAATCATTTAAAACCTTAGTGAAAAAACTCCTTGTTTTCTCTATTTAGGTTGCAAAAATTGGCGACCAAATAACAGTTTAGTTCCTCATGTGGTATGAGAGATTACAATGCGACTCATTTTAGGTGGATGATTGACAAAAGTAGCTTTTATGCCATTTGCTGTCCCTAAGCAATCATAGGAACTTGCAAATCATTTTGATTATTGCTTCTTGCAGATAATATATATATATAGAGAGAGTATAAATCGTAAATGAAAAGAGTATAAAAAATGTGAAATGAAAAAACGCAATAAAAAAAAGCGCAATAACTTCTTCAGGAATGAATTATTGTGAATTACTGGAATATAAAGTTTGACATTTTTCTTGCAATCAGTTACACCATCAGGCTTAAAACACTGATTTTTCATCCCTAATGCCAAACCCTAACCAAAAAAGGAGTTTGGAATAATTAAAACAGAAGTACGATGTGATAACATTAGACAAAAGTAAGAATAAATATTTTACGTATGAAGGACGGATGTGACAGAGCCAGTCTTTGCGGAGGTCACGGTACAGACTGGCGTTGAAGGGAATTGTGAACAGGGTATCGAGTAGCAGTTTTCGAAGCTTAACTTTGGCTGCATTTGCCAGGGGAGTGTAGTATGTTGGGGAGCGATGAATTAAATGGAAGAGCGATAACGATAGAAAGCGTAAGAAGTAGTAGGAGAAATCAGTAAAAAATGAGAAACCAATGTTTAAAAGATGCGTTTTCCTGGTAAAATATCAGACATTATTGACGTTGGCCCTGAGATTATACTACTTCGCGTCGACATTTCTCTGATAAGCAATCAACTGCCCTCTTAAATCCATTAATCAGAGGTTCACCGTAAAGTGAGAATTTTGTATTACTGTTGAGGCTATTTCTTAGAGTGCATGATTTGCTTTTTTGGCAGAATTAGTGTTCTTGCAAATTTTGCTGATTTTAAGTTGATTGATAATTGTGTTTTTGTAGATTTTTTTATATGAGATATTCGAGTTCCAAAAAATAAATTTTTTGACGTTAATTTGAATTCGTTTCTTTTGTCTTGAATTTCATTTTTAAGTCGTGGTCTAAGCATAAATCAAGGAAGATCGCTGGATATTGATTGTTGATGGTTTCTTTAATTAATTTGAGTTCTTCTGATAGATGGTGTTGTGTTCAAGTCTTGAAAATTAAAATTATAATGTATATATATATATATATATATATATAACTATTATATAATATCATATACAGAAACAAAGTAAACAAGACATATCAAGCAAATCCAATGCTAAAGTCATTATTTTAACAACTTTAATGGAAATTTAAAACGAAATCTAAAATTGAAAATAGTATAGATACCATGAACAAAATTGGTTAAACATTTATATGTCAACGTGCGAAAAGAGCTCTATTCTTATTAAAAGTATTGAAAAAGGCATTCAGGTAAATGGGTTTCAACAATTAATACTTAGCTTGGCTGTGGACAAAAAACTTTAGCCAGGTTAAATTAATTTTTGCTGTACAAGCATCCTACTATTGTTGAAAAAACAAACAAGGGTAACATTTACCTAAATGAAAAGAATTTAGAAGAAAATTCATACTATTGCAATAAAACATAGCAACTATATAGAAGGACTAAATTCAAGATAAAAAATATGTAATACAACAATATAACACTATTATATTCCACTAAAACAGTAAATATATCATTCAATAAGTAAAATACTATACTTTTTCAGCTAAACGTTCGATATCGGGTAATGCTCTGCCTGTCCTTACCAGGAATTTTAATAAAAAACTATCCCTTAGCAGGCATCTGGTGCCAAAACTAGATTTCAACTATGAGCATCAAAATTGATAAATTAATATAATTAATTTTGATGTGGGAATTAGTAGTCTACTACTCTTAAAAAATCTCAGTATTTAAAATTGTTACAATTGTTTCTCTAGATATTATTTGAAAATTGGTAAAATGTCTATTGAGGAAAATTTCAATTGAAAGATCTGGCGCCATTATGTAATAAATTTGAAACCAATAAATCAATAATAGGTTGGAATAAAATTACATTACAAGTAAAATGTGAAAAACACTATTACCGTCAAAGATATATATGTATATATATATATATATATATATATATATCTTATATATATATACATATCTCTATATATATATATATATATCTACCTCTTCTAATGGCACAAACCTATATTACAAAAAATCATGAAACTCTTTAAAGAAGCACATACAGACAATCACAGAGAATCTGAACCATTAAAGACATACAATTATTATCAATAATAATTGTGAGAGATTACATGTCTTATTTCAAAGAAGTTGGCATATCTAATGTACAAACATTTGACTTCCGGATTTATTTATATAGAATGTTAGAAGATTTAGACATGCCCTTGCAAATATGTGTGTAAGATTTTGGTCTTAAAAAGATGTTAGCATCGAGCAAATATAAAACTCTTATTAATCTTGTACTAAAAATTGTGTTTTTTGATAATAGATTTACCATCAAATTAATAAATTACCTCAAGGAGGTCCAGCTAACAATAGTTTGACATATACCTACACATGAAAAGATTTAATTAATGCTTCTAATATATTATTTCATTATATAGATGATTTGATATTATTTAATGGAAAAAGGTAATCCTATCTGACTATTTTAAAAACTAACAAAACTGTATTATTGAATTAGCTGCAGAATTTCTAGATTTAAGATAAAAGGTATAGATAGTAAAATATTGTGAATATCTGATAAAGAACAGCATTTAGTGAAATTAATAGAAATTTCCTTTTGTGATAGTAATCTTAGCATTTCGGTCTTCAAGAATTTAGTAGGAATTATATAATTAAGAAATAATAATTTGAAGCTGAACAATGATAATAGAATTAGAACATAATTTTTTTTTTATAATTCTGCATTGGTATAAAATTCTGCCAAAATTTACAGAGTTTATATGAGTAAGAAATATTTTAGGTCACTTAAATTAACGTTCGTTTTGCTTAATAGAATTTTTATAATTCTTATATTACTTATATTTTTTCAAATTGATTATTCATTTATTAGTTTCTCAATTTACACAGTGGCGCCCGAGTTTATAAATTGAAAAACTCCTTAGAACAAAGTTAGTTATTACTGTTTCAGATGCATTTATTTTTATAAAAATTGGGTATTAATTGTATTTGTATTTTAACAGGTTTTCAGATTTTTAATATAGGTATTAAACTAATTGTAATATTAAGTAAATTCAAAATTATTTGGTTGATTTTATATTTGGAATCACTTAGTTAGAAATTTAGTTTGGTAATCTGTGAAGTCAAGCTAAGTGGTTTAGATTAGCAATACAAGTAAAGGATGGGTAAAAAAATACCAAATTCTATAGTTCTTAGTGAATAGTACGGATGTTTTATTGAATAATATAAACTAATATTTTTAATTACCAATATAATAATTAATATATTGTTAGCATTTCATAAATTAATTTAGTAAACACATAATGAAATGATATCTTTGTTAGTGTATTGTTTTCCATTTTCAAAATTCTTTCATTTTAAGTAAATCAATCAATCTATTTTTTTTCAACAACTTCAATAATAAGGATAGTTTAACAAAGTATTTAACCTGACAACTCTCTTCAAAGCAGAGCTACTAATTTTATTGTTGAAAACTCATATCCCACTCAGAGATTTGCCTTTCCAATAAGTTTGATAACAGCTGTTTTATGTTAACATGTTAACATTTCTTTTACATTAACATTTCTTTTACATTTTAACATTTAAATGTTAAACTTACCTTTAGTATCTATAGTATTTGAATTTTTATTTTAGATTTGGTTATTTTGTTTTAATTAATAATTTTAGTTTATGAATTGCATTTTTGATAATTCTTACTTGCTTTTGTTTTTGTACTATTCATATATAACAAGAACCTATTTTAATTATATATATATAGATATATACACTTAAAATAATATCAGCAAATATAACTTGTTATATATGAACATTCAAAACAAAATAAAACAAAATATATCAAAAATGCAGTTATATGACACTTAATTGAATATTTTATAATTTGTTATGAAGACTTGAGTATTATCTAAATACAATTCCATTTAAAATCCAGAAATGTATTTCTAAATTAAACTTTTAATACTACAATAAAATAGTATTAAATATAAATTATATTTAACCTTTTTTATAATAATATATAAATATTTGGAAATGTACCAAAATAAATAAATAGATAAATATATACGAATTTTATTCTTAATATATGAGTGGCGACATCTACCTATGAAGCGATTTACTAAAATCTTTGTTAATTCCATTATATATGATCACATTAAAATAGATCTAAAAAGACTTTTAACATAATGATGTTAAATATTTCTTATTAGCATAAGCCTACATGAAATTTATAGGATACCTCCATATCTCATAAGTGTATCAATATGAGTCTGCTGTTAATGTCTGTGACAGAAATAGTGCTTCTATGAATATAATTTAAAGATTGCAAATATTTTTTTGTGAATTTGACGATTAATGTTGCTATTCAGGTAACTTGTTTATATTGAAATGAAAATTATTTTCTTTTTATAATAAATCTCAGTGCTTAATTTATTATCATCTATTTTATTTCAGATCTTGAAAATCTGCAGAGAAGAAAACCTTCATTAGTTTTTAGTAATATCCATTATTCTGAATAAAGTCAATTTGTGGTGTGTAGTCCTCTCTACTGGTGAACTTGTAATAAATCATCAATATATCTTATACATAAGAATTAGTGTAAATATTTTTCTTTTTCAAATAGTGTAGATATAAATTAGCTAGAGCATTACTGGTTGGTCCACCTTGTGGAAGTCCTTTAATTTGTTGGTATAACTTATTGTCAAGGTAATATAATTTTCAAATAACTTCCTATTAATTTTATATATTTTTATTGTTGATCATTTTTTATTTATGCTGAAATCTTCATGAATCTGTAATAAATTTCTTTCATATCATAACTACTATTGAAAAATTCTTGAAAATCAAAATGTGCACAGAGGAATAAATATTTATATCTTTATACTCTTTATAATTTCATAGCTAATGTATTAATAATAACTGTATTATGTTATTATATATATATCAATGCCATGAAAGTAAAAAAATATTGCTTGAAATAAAATGGAGAGAATGTAGTAAATCGGTAAAAAGCGTATAGATGCTCATCAAGTAAAATCCTACAGACGCTAAATTAGAGTGAAATCATAATGTTTTCACAAGGAACAGTGCTGGCATAAGGCTAAAACACTGTTCTTTACCCCAGGCTGTTATGATAAACAAGAGTGAAATACAAATAAAAGAAATGATTTACGAACTAAAACTGAGAGATGCTGCTAACGGGAGACGTGACGAAGGAATAAGACTAAACGCGTCATGTAGGGTCCGGATGTTTACAGAATTATCAAGTTACGCCTGAGGTTGAAATTTCGATGAAGATTAGAATCGATGGGAAAACAAAAGGTAAACGAACTACATTGATGAGAAACGATGAAGATTAAAGAAATGAAAAAAAGGAAAAGAATTATATTTAAAATTAATGTGTAATATAAAAATTAAGGTGTATATAAAATTAAGGAATGATAAAGGAAAAGGAGTGTATTTGAGAAAATTAAGGTGTATATAAAATTAATGAAAGATGATAAAAAGAGAAAGAATTTAAAAATTAAAGTGTATTTAAAAATTAAGGTGATGATAAAAAAAGTATAGCTAGTGTAATTAAAATTAAAATTACGTGGTAAGTGTTAAATAATATTTGAATTTGGAAATCCATTCATCGCGAAGCTTAAGATGCGTTTCAAGGTAATCGTAAGAACCTCTCTGGCTTGAGACCCTACCACAGTGAGTAGAACCGCCAGCATAGCTCTAATATGCAATCATACATCTTAAAACCATTAATTAAAGGTTCGTATAGAAGGTAGGAATTTATTATATTACTATTGTTATATATATATATATAACTATATATATATATATATACTTTTCTATATATATATATATATGCTGCTATATATATATATATATAAAGAATTATATCAAATTCTCTCAAATTCGAAAGATATGAAAAACGAATTGAAGAAGTATATCCGAGAGTAAAGATAAAGATATTTATGTTCAGAAATTCACAATAACTTCATCCCTGAAGAAACGCTATTGTGCTTTAATTGCGTTTTTTTATTTACGATTTATATTACAACATCATTCTACGATTTATACTCTCTTTCATTTTACGATATTTACTCTCTCTATATATACACACATACAGAAAATTAAATATCAGATATCCCATCTACCTCCTTTTTCCATGCAAAGGCTTACCGATACAAAATTCCGCCATTGGATTGGAAAAGGTAATAATATTTTAGTGATAGAGACCTTGAGGCGATTAAAATATTGCAGTATATCAAAAGCAGGTGAGACAAATACTTTTAGGTCACAAACTTGTCTGAATGCTGTGACAAAACGATTTATTTACAAGTGTCCCATTCATGAAAGAAAAACGCCTTTATAGAGAGAACTTGCTTGTTTTTTAACGGATAAGTGGTTCGAAGAAAGTATTCTCTGTGCAGTAAAGCATTTGTTACCAATATAGCAAGAAGTAACTATGGCATTAAAAAAAAAATTGAATGGAACGTTTAAATTATAAAAACCACATATTAAGAATTTCCACTGAGCTTTTGGAAACTTTCGAAAATATAGAGGCAAAGCTAATTATGTAAGAGGGGCAATATATCAAATTAAAGCAACCAAGTTTTTTAATTGCTTAGAAAACAAGTTAGAGATAGAAACATGTTTTAATTTGTTTCTTTACGAAGTTCAAAAGGCACAATAAATCTTTTATCCCAAATTAGGATAAGAACCTTATAAAATTTTAATATATTCAACTATGAAAGTAAGATCAACAAAATTAGGTATATTATCAAAATTGAGTTAATTTTATCTAGACTAACCTTTGTCAGCTGGTTTCATACTCCACACTTAGAGATGAAACTGTGAAAAATATCAAACATAACACTATGCTGGTTCAGCTTCAAAGAGTAAAATATCACCCTTATGTTATTCTATAGTGTAAACCAAATATATATATGTATATACCAACAAGTTTACCCAGAGGTGCTGCAAAAGCAATACAGGGATAGTCAGTCAACCCACTTACCAAATAAGTTTACTTCAACAAGTTAGACGACCCGCACTTACATGTGATTATAGGCTCAGTTTGAAACCGCAAAAGTTGATACGGCACACTTACACAACACGACCTGGATGCTGTTCAATATATATGGTTTTATTCTTTGTCTCTTTTTCAAAAATCCGATTCTAGAATCTTATCCTAGACTGTCTCCTTTTTTATTAATTCAATATATCAATGATAATTTGAAAAAAAATAACTAGATCATTTCATAAAAATATATTTACTTTTGAAATTCTCCATCAACTTTTTTACTAAATATAGAACTTACACTTTAAAAGAAAAGAATTATATCGCCTTTTTTCTTAATGTTTAACGTTCATAAACAAATTAAAAATAAAACCCCAAAAAACAGTCAAAGTTTGTTGAAAATAATAAACTTACTTTGTGTCCATATTCTTAAAAGTAATTACTTTTGAACCCTAATTTCATAATTTATTCCACTTGCAGAACGCATTTATTTGCGAAAATCGCTCTCTTTGACCTCAAATCTATAAAATTATAAAATTATTAAATCAAAGGAAGACAATTAAAATAACTTGTAGCTTAACATATAATAATCCTTGCTAACTTCCCTCAGTTTTCGCTGGTGTAGTGACTAAGGCGTCAGGTTGGTAACCGGGATTTCTGGAGTTCGAATCAAAGGTTCGCATGTGCCTCTCTTTTTTTTGCTGCTCGTTTGCAATGAACTTGACGTGACAACTTTGCTTAAGTTCGACGCGCGTATTAACTTCGCAGACGAAAGTGACCAAACTTTTTTATGAACTTGCAGGTCTTTCCGTGTCAAGCGATACTGCAGACCAAGACTGCCGCAACTTTGCTGCAAACTAAAATTGCTATCTGGGGAGGGGTGCAGCAAAAACTGT
Source organism: Araneus ventricosus (assembly GCA_013235015.1). Taxonomy (NCBI): domain Eukaryota; kingdom Metazoa; phylum Arthropoda; class Arachnida; order Araneae; family Araneidae; genus Araneus; species Araneus ventricosus. The sequence continues at coordinate 41,699 of BGPR01011976.1, forward strand.
TTTATTAAGGTGCAAATGCTATGAATACACAGACATGAAAATATTTTTTATCCCGAGCAACACCGTGTTATCAGCTACATATTTTATTTTTTCATTCAGCGGATTCTTTACCGTTTGTTCGCTTTAAAGTGAATGCTGTTTAACGACAGTTTTCCCAAGTAAATTTGCAAATTATGAAGTAATCCAATGGAATAAATAAAATTATATAGCAGTGCCAAGCTTCTGGCTTTATGGAAAATACTCTTTTAGAAAATAAAAAAACGCAAAAGAAGATATCCCTTAACGATTAATGATTCACAAATGTTATTACCAAATGGCTGACTCCTAATTTTGGTTAATTTTATATACATTACATTCTCCCCTTTGACCAAGATTGACAGAAAATTAAATTACTTGAATACCAAAACTCCTTGAAACTAATACATAGCCCTTTCAGAAACACAAGCAATGTTTTCATTGAAAACAGTGTTAATGACTGTATAAAATCCATTAGGAAAAAAAAAATGGGGCACATTACTTGCCATCTATTGTCTTTATTAGATACCAGCAAGTCTGGAAGAAATCAGGCTTTAGAACATGAGATATAATTTTTTATCTAAAATATTTATTTTTAATTTCGACCGAAATTCTCCCAAAAAACTGGAAGAAATGGAACAGAAAGAGATATGAATTTTATCCCAAATATTTATTTTTAAATTTCGACCGAAATTCTCCCAAAAACTGGAAGAAATCGGAACATGAAAGAGATAGCATTTTATAGCAAAATATTTATTTTTTAATTTCGATGAAATTCTCCCAAAAACTAAAATCGGAACCTTAAAGAGATATAATTTTATCCCTAAAATATTTATTTTTTTAATTTCGACCAAAATTCTCCCAAAAAACTGGAAGAAATCGGAACCTTAGAAAGAGAGATATGCATTTTTTTAAATTCTAAATTACTTTTTCCAATTCCAATTAAAATTGATCAAGATTAAATTTGAAGATGTGTTAAATTCCTCAGGAACAGAACGGATTGTGGGCTAGAATAAGTTTAAAACAAATCTGGTATGAATTTTTGTCTACTTTATTCAAATTCCAGCCAAGAATTGTTGAAATTAACTTCTGGCGCCAATTCAATTTGACAATTTGCTGAACAACTTTCTGGAACCTTTCCTTTCAAAGCATGAATTCCTCTACAAAACAAAAAAATCGAGAGATAAATGATTAATTTTAGGACTTGTAGGACTTTTTAAGGTTTAAGGTTGCGAGGTTATTCGGGGAGAAAAAAAAATGAAAAAAAAAAAAAAACAGGCAGATTATATCAGTTATTACTACTAGAATATCACGTTTTTTCATCATTAAAGACCGTATCATTATCAAATATTTATTTCAGCTTTATAATACATTAATTGTAATATTACCTAAAACGACACCCTAAGTTAACACATTGAATATTGCAGACTTAACAGATATCATTTGTACATCTAATACCATAAGACACACCAAGATTACGAAAGATTAGACATAAAACAGTACTTTTTTTTTTTTCTCTGTGTTTGTACAAAAGCAGCGTTTGAAGTCAGAAGACAAAAGTATATATGATTGTCTGTCAGTATAAGATCTTCAATCTGTATTTAGCGCATGCAATATCAACCAGTAATAGTTTACAGAGTGGCAAAGGAACATACTACTTTGGTAAAAGGAAGAGATGGGCATTGAATTCCAACAACCTACATATTTTAATAGTAATTTCAAAACCACGATAACTTTGCTTCAGCAAATTTAGCAAATTTGAATTTCAATTTATAAATTTTAAAATTTATATAAAACGTTTTACCTGTATTAAAAAGCTGAGATTATTTTTTTGTTGTTTGAATCTTCAATGCCTTGTTCTCAATTTCAATATATTGTTTTTATTTTTTAATATTAGCTGTTACTTAGAGTCTATTTTGTGTATTTCATTTGTTTTCTTTTTTACTTTCTCGTATACAGAGTATACAAAATATTGTAATCGTCAAAAAAATTCAGACTCTCAGGAATTTTTGACCCGAATCTCCACGATTTTAGACCTCCACAGGTTCAACACAATTTTGGAATTGTCTGTCTGTCTGTCTGTCTGTGAACACATGCTTTCAAAGCTTCTTCGAGCTACGGGAGATGAAGAGAGAATTTGGTATGTGGTCTTTAAACATAATTTGTAGGTTTCTGTCAAATTTTTAGTTGAAAATCAATCAACTTGGAAAGTCTGTATGTCTGAAGTCGCTTCTTACTATAACAAAATCTGAATAGCTAGATGGATAAAATTTGGTACACAGTTTTATCATCATAGATATGGAATCAATATAAGTTTGGACCAAATCCATCTACTGCCGGTTGACTGTCTGTCGGTCTGTATGATCGCATACTTGTATCTCATTAAGCCCTTTGGCTTAGATAAATAAAGCTTGATATCACTTGGTCACTAACATTATTATAGATCATGCCGAATTTTCACACTCAATCAGTTTGAAAAGCAGGTGTTCAAATTGCATATTTAGTTTTAAAATGCTTATTACGACTGTGTGGCGGCGTTTCGCTTATTTTACACAAGTGAGTATGGTTGGCGTTCCGACCAGCGGAAATTGAAGCAGGCCGCAAACTTTTGCCGCTGATTAGCAATCCCAAAGCGAAACTTTGTTTTCCATTCTCCAGATGGACTCCATAGCCGATTAACCAGAGGTGTAGTGAAATGTTGTGCGATATCTATAGTAAGATTTCTTACTCAAAACGTTAAATAAAGATTTGGTACTTCAGCGCGCGTAAAATTGCGAACATACGCAATTTTTTGCAAAATATTAAGTTTTTTTGGAATTCATAAATTTTATATATTTCATTGTAATCACCATTCATAATTTTTTCAAATACCCCAAAAATATTTACCCACCAACTGGGTGTTTACCCACACTCACATTACTGGTCGTATGCGAGAATGTGGGGAGGTCACTCCCGCTGGGTTTTTTAATGTAAGTCAAAATATAATAGGTAACGAAGTCGGTGACGATCACGTGCCAAAATAGTTCAGCTACGTGCCAAAAGATTGAACAGACAGTCTGTCTACAAGTTAGCATACACACCATGGGATACTGTTTTGATTCTTATGATGATTTAATATCAAATAGAAGTTGTAGCAGGATTTTTGGTAGCTACGTTCAGCAGTGTATTTTCCTTTTTTTGGTTTATGTTGATTCATTGATGCGGAACTGCTGTATCTCTCGAAGTTATAGTAGAGATCAATTTATTTTTCATTTGGAATCTTCACTTCGTTTTTCGTTGACTTTCTTTTTCATACTTTAATTTTGGAACTGAATATTTACATATTTTACAGATCGAAAATTAGTGTCAATTGATTCGTCATTTCTGTTTTCATGCTTTTTTTATTTCTTAAGCACTCTGCCAATGTGCATGAGATTTTCTACTACAACTTTCGTTAATAAATCCTAGCGGCCACAGATCTAGGATAGTCTTAAGCACTCTGCCAATGTGCATAGGATTTTCTACTACATAACTTTCGTTAATAAATCTACTGACAACCAGATCTAGATAGATCTGCAGCACTCTGCCAATGTGCGCAGAGATTTTCTACTACAACTGTCGTTAATAAATCTGTGACAGCAGATCTGAGATAGATCTTCGCTTGCTAATGTGCATGAGATTTTCTACTACAACTGTCGTTAATAAAATCTACTTGTAAGATCTGAGATAGATCCTTAAGCACTCCTGCCAATGTGCAGCCCAGAGATTTTCTACTACAACTGTCGTTAATAAATCTGTGACAGCAGAATAGATCTTAAGGACTCCGCCAATGTGCATGAGATTTTCTACTACCAAATTTCGTTAATAAATCTGTGACAACCAGATCTGAGATAGATCTTAAGCACTTTCTGCTAATGTAAAATTTCTACTACAACTTCTATCGTTACTAAATCTGTGACAACCAGATCTGAATAGATCTTAAGCACTCTGCCAATGTGCATGAATTTTCTACAGCGTTAATAAATCTGCTTGGCAACCAGATCTGAGATAGATCTTAAGGACTCCGCCAATGTTATAGAGATTTTCTATTACAAATTTCGTTAATAAATCGTAAATAATAAATCGATCTGAGATATTTATTGGCAAGCTAAAACCCGTTTTAGATAGGTCTAGTAAAATAAATTCTTGGCAAAAGAAAAAAATTCTATGAAATTTAGAATTTTGACAATGTCAGTGTATTAAATACCATATTTTCATCTTTTATAGTACACTTATTCCGATTAATTATACTTATTTCCAGAATTTTCTAAGACGATATATTGCATAAAGAACTAATATTAGCTTTTTTTTTCATAGTTTGAATAAATAATATTCAAAAGAATAAAGAGCTAATCTCCCATACATAGAAGGAAATTCTGCAGCAATCTTGGCTAAAATGATCTTAAAGAGTTTTCAAATATTTTAGACAGATCGTATTTAAGATGTTGCAAAATCAATGCGTGAAAAAGGTTTAGATATGTAACTCTTCTTATTCAATCATAAGCCATGTTATACCATTCTCTTTTCTAAGCCCATCTACATCTGTGTAGACGGATAGCATATAAACCGACCTTTACTTCAATTCGGACTAGAGAAAATAGCAAGCTCGCTGATTGGTTAGCTCACTGACGTCGTCTTCCCACCCAATTGCAAAACTTACAAGTCATACGCTCTCTAAAGGCAAAATACTTGAATTAAATGTATAATAGAAAAGGAAAGGAAAATCCTTAAGAGCAGGAAATATTTGACTCAATTCCAATATTTGATTTATTCTCGAAATGTATTATAAATATACATTAATACATGCCTTATTTTTATTTATTAGAATTTCTTAAAGGTTCAAAATTATGTAAATAGCAATACGTAATA